>JAPQNM010000033.1:3454487-3464487 GCA_029783475.1 Metacarcinus magister
TCTAAATTTTTGTTCTTATTATTATTTTATTGTTATTTTGACTATTTTTTTTCCCCTCTATCTTCATCTTTCTTCTTTTATCATAGTTTTTTTTTATTATATTACCTCCTTTTTATTGTTGCTATTATTATTATCCTTATTATTTTCCTCCTCTTCCTTGTTATTCATATTCTCTCTCTCTCTCTCTCTCTCTCTCTCTCTCTCTCTCTCTCTCTCTCTCTCTCTCTCTCTCTCATCCACTGGTTCAAGAAGTAATAAAACCATCACTTCTCTGAACAAACTGTCAAAGCGTATTACCATGCATTACAGTGTCTTATTTGATCGGATTTACTGGTGAGATTAAGGAAGACTATCTAATCTGGGGTTAATTTGAGGGTATTTTCATTTTTTTGTATTTTCTATTTTGGTTAAGTTCGTGTTATTTTGTTGTCATTAGATTTCAAACCTTCACTTATTTATGCTTGATGTCTCTATTATTGTTATTTATATTGTTGTTGATACTATTATTACTGCTACGTTACTTTTTTTTTCTTCTTTTATCAGGTATTGTTAAAATCTTGACTTGAGTTGATTTTTTTTTCTTCCAGCAATCCTCATATGGTAATCTTAAGGAAGAAGAGCAAGATTTTTATTTTTTTATTTATTGATCTATTTTTTTCTACTACTTTTTATTTCATTCATCCACGATTTATTAATATATTTATCTAGTTTTTTTTTTTATATATATATATATATATATATATATATATATATATATATATATATATATATATATAGGTCAAAAGACTTCAATGCCAAGTACGTGTATCTTAAATTCACTTCATTTTACATTCCACTAATTTTGTCATTCATTTCATTTAACTCTTTCGTTTAATTTAATTTAATTCATTCATTTCGTTTCATTCATTTCCGTTATCTCATTCTCTCTCTCTCTCTCTCTCTCTCTCTCTCTCTCTCTCTCTCTCTCTCTCTCTCTCTCTCTCTCTCTCTCTCTCTCTCTCATTCCTCTCCATTTCGCTACCGTCTCACATTTTTTCTCTCCTCCCGTCACCTTTATCTTACCCTGATGTATGTATATGTATACTTTACCGTCTGTGCAGCATCTTTATCATCCTTATCTACCTCCTTATCACCATCCTCTTCCTCTTTCTCATTCTCAGGACAAAAAGCAAAAACATGAAATATATATACGAGGAAAAGACATGCATTTTTATAAGGCATTGATTTTATTGCAAGGGGAAACATGCATAATAATAATAACAATAACAACAAGCATAATAATAATAATAATAATAATAATAATAATGACTTCCTCCCTTCCCTCCTTCCCTCCCTCCCTCTGGTGGTGGTGATGGTGGTGTCGATACTCGGGCTGGAGGAGCTAAGTTGGAGGAGTTGAATCTCACTAATAGAAAATACGAAGTGAGGAGACCACTACTCCACTTGGCCCAACACTCCACCCTGTACATGCATCTCCTTCCCTGCCATTCCATTACCTTCCTTTCCTTTCCCTTCCCTTCCCTTCCCTTCCATAACAATTTCATATCGTCCACGCAGGATATTTATTTGTTATTATTTTTTTTCTCCGTTTTCTTTACCAGTTCGTTTAAATGAGTAACTGAATAAAATGTAGAAACTTGTGTGCCTATATTCGAGTACATATAAAAAAAACTTTAGCGATTATGAAACAATAGATATAATATAAAGAATAATAAGTAGTAGTGATAAAAAATAGCAATAATAATACTACTAAAATAACAGAAACTATACTAAAACATTAATAAAAAGATGAAATTACAATACACAAAAATAATTGATATAAAAAAACATAAGATGACAAATTTCAGCGCCAATGAGTGCCTTCTATGTGTATGTATGTATGTATGTATGTATGTATGTGTGTGTGTGTGTGTGCGGCGTGGTGGTGGGCGGTGGTTGAGCAAGGGCGTGGTGGTGTAGGTAGGGTCAGGTCGGGGCGCGGTGAGCTGGAAGAGTTAGATCTGGCAGGAAGGCAAGGCAACAGACTGCCTAAGATCCCCACTTCCAACTCCCCGAGCCCCGACACACGCTGGGAAGACGACGACGGACGATCTTATACGCAACTCGACTGTCTTTCCTTCCCTTCTCGATACACCAGGCTCCGTTGCTTCGCTTCACTCTCATTTTCTTTAATTACTGTCCTTACGCAGCTCTCTCCCTACCACTACCATCTCTTCCAGCATCAACTGAATGAGTATTAAATGACTGTCCAATTCTAAACACCTTCCGCTGTTTACACTCTGCATACAAGAGATGGTGTTTGGATATAGATTCTTGGATTTTGGTTCTCAGTGTTATGCTGGATGAGACGGGATAGTGGCGAGGGAGAGACTGTCTTGGGAGTGACTGTCTGACTGTCTGGCTGGCTGGCTGGGTGACTGATGAGACTCCACCAGGAACGTAAACGATAGAGGCACTGTGGTCCCAATGTGCTTATCACCACGCTTTATACCTTCCCCGTACCACCTATCCACAGTCTCCACCAATCACAGGCAGGGACATGATTTGAATCTAGCCCTCCACCAATCACCGCTGCCCACATGAGAAACATTATCGTCTTTCACCCAATCATAAGTCAGCAGGGTCCAATGGCGAGTGGGTATTCTTCCTTCTTTCCTTTTTTTTTTTATAGTTAATGTGCCCCCGAAGTTGCACACGGCGAGACAATAACTCTCTCACGGGAAATTTACCTGATGGGCGGGCAGTGTAGCGTAACAAGGAAGGAACTAGAAGCGTGGTATAGAGGGCGTGGTCATGATGAACGATAATGTATGACGAAGATTAACAAATATACTGTATATTTAAGATTTGTGTATTCTGATAATAGCCGTTCTAATAAAAATGTCTACTTTCTCACAATACTACGACATATACGAATTGTTGCCATATGCAAGATTAGCGGGGTGAGCGAGGCGGACATGTGACAGGAAATTACAAACAGCAATTAGTGACTTTACGATATGATTGAAAGCAGGAAAGGGTGGAATGACTGGCCACGACAATCCGGGCTGATAACAAAGATTTAAGTTAAAGCTAGTCACCTACACCTGCATGGTACTAATGCAATGACTGATTTGAAAGCTAGTAACCAATATAATTAGTTATGAGGCTATGACTATCCTTCCTCAAACCAAACCCAAATCGATCATAAATGGTATAAAAATGATTAATCACTAGGTTACTGCCGCCCACAAACGCCCACAGAGATGCTTAGGAGTGATCAAGGGAACACCATCGCAAGAGCTTCCTCAAAAAATAAACAAACTATCACAGTAAACAAAAGGAATTACATCCAACTCAACCCTTGTTACGGATAATTAACAACTCCTAAAGACATACATAAATATAACAATCATTGCACTTCTACCCTTCCTGGTCGGCGTTCAAGCACCGCCACAAAGGGAGAGTACTTAGGTCTCGTTACAGGTAAATGAACGCCGGTAATCGCCCACCCCAAACCCACCGGTGCGCGAGTGAGAGGGAAAGATACTGAGAGATAAGGAGAAGCAGTACGTGCCACCCCAAGACATGCTAGGAAATTCACGTGTGGCTGTCGAAAGGAAAAAAAACTGTTTGGTAATAGTAGAATATAATTTAAATAGGAACCAAAAAAAAAGGAAAATGCAAATGAGAATAAGATCGAGGTGAAAAATGGTAAGGAAAAATAAAATATGATAGAAGTATGATACAAAATAATGGATCGAGGGAAAGAAATGCAAAGGGAACGAAATAATAGAATACAAGAAAGATACAAGATAATAGATCAAGGGGAAAATTTTGCAAGGAAAGAATAAAATAAAATACAAACAGGATACAAGATAAGACTGAAAAAAAAAAATAGAGTACGGAAAAAACAAAAGAGTAAAAGTTTGCGTAGTGTTGATACTGTAATGGTGTTGATGTGAGCCGCCCATTACGTGGTAGTACAAAGATACACTCGTACACCAAACACCTCGACTCTACTCTAATCACCCTTATCATACCAGCAACAAATAATGAAAGAAACAACATAGACCTATTTTTTTTTTTTACCCCAATACTACATAACATTTTTTTTCATCTTTTTATCCCAGGAGAAGAAATGCCAAGCTCAAGTATCCTCAACTTAAATTTGTTGTTGTTGAGAGAGGCTCATGCTCCGCGGTAGTTCTTCTATGCATATAACTTTGCAAAAATCCCGTAGAAGGTGTTATGGCAGTATGTGGGTGATCTTTGGCCACTCAGCGGTTATTCCATATAAAAAATGTACTAAATATATCTTTTACATACGATACTGAGACATAAACATACATATATCTGTGTTTCGCTCGTTCAAGGCGCATGATATATTTTTTCCTCTTTTCTTTAATCTTAATAATAACCACGTCACCACACATTAAATCAAGGCAGGTAATTCAGTGCAAGGTGTGGACGCTGCTTTCTAACTCGATTTATGAAAAAACTAAATCATTTCCTTTCCTTTTTTTTTTATGTCTCCCTAACGTCACTGTACAGGGCAAATAGGAAGGAAGGAAACGATAGTGATTGAGGAGTGTATGTTGGGTGAGAGTTAACGGTCACCACTCACAGCGTACTGGAAGGTAAATAGTCATCCCGTTACGATGTGTTACGCCCTTGTCATTGCCAGTGTGTGTGTGTGTGTGTGTGTGTGTGTGTGTGTGTGTGTGTGTGTGTGTGTGTGTGTGTGTGTGTGTGTGTGTGTTTCTACCTAATTACATTTTTCATAAGATTAATTTAAGCTCCTAATGTTCCGTTTTTTTGGTATTATTTAGTCAGTTTTCTTTTTTTAAAACTTTAATTACTTTTTGGGGCCAGAAATATTACAAGGAAGAACTAGAAGGAAATCAAGTATTTTTTTTTATATACGTGCTTGCAGACAAAACAAGGGAAAAAAAACTAGTCACACACACAGAAAAGTTGATATAAAAAAAATAGATAGTTTTCCTTAATTAATGGCGGGAGAATATTGGGAAAAAAAAGAAAAAGTATGACAAAAAAAACTAAAATAAAGGTTTAGCAAGAGAACAAGTGAGGTTTATAAAGGTTAAGGAAGGGTTGTGAGGTTTATGGTATGGTATTTACAAGTTATATTTTATGGGTGTCGCAGGAAGTAGAGTGACTTAGTGAACCTGGGAGTTGGTGGTGCTGATAAGATAACACATGATACAGCAAGGAACACTGCTATACTCTCTCTCTCTCTCTCTCTCTCTCTCTCTCTCTCTCTCTCTCTCTCTCTCTCTCTCTCTCTCTCCGTTTACCTGCCCACGTCTTCACTAATTACTTTTCGTTTATCTGCCTGTTTGCTTGTGTGTATATGTGTGTGTGTGTGTGTGTGTGTGTGTTTAGCTAACAGGTACAATGTTTTCATTTTCACACACACACACACACACACACACACACAGTTATTCACGTTACTTACTAATGATAAAGTTTAGTATGTTTCACCTAAGGGCTACAATTCACCCATTAAGAGACTACAATTCATCCGATAAGCCATACACTTCACCCATTAATTCCCCCAAAATACACCCATTTCAAATTACAATTCACCCAAATGGCCATGATTCACCAACACCTGGCCATTATTCCCCCAGCGGGACACAAGTCACCCACGGGAGCCACAAGTCACCCACGGAGGTCACAAGTCACCCACAGGGGCCGAAGTCACCCACGGGGTCCACAAGTCACCCACGGAGGTCACAAGTCACCCACAGGGGCCACAAGTCACCCACGGGGTCCACAAGTCACCCACGGAGGTCACAAGTCACCCACAGGGGCCACAAGTCACAGCACGGGAGCCATAAGTCACCCACGGGGGCCAAAAGTCCCCTACGAGGGCACAAGTCACCCACGGAGGCCACAAGTCACCCACGGAGGCCACAAATCACCCACGGGGGCCACAGGTCACCCACGGGAGCCATAAGTCACCCACGGGGGCCAAAAGTCCCCTACGAGGGCACAAGTCACCCAGGGAGGCCACAAGTCACCCACGGAGGCCACAAGTCACCCACGGGGGCCACAGGTCACCCACGGGAGCCATAAGTCACCCACGGGGGCCAAAAGTCCCCTACGAGGGCACAAGTCACCCAGGGAGGCCACAAGTCACCCACGGGGGCCACAGGTCACCCACGGGGTACACAAGTCACCCACACAAGCACCCCGGGGGCCAAAGTCCCCACGGGGACAAGTCACCCAGCCACGGGGCACAAGTCACCCACGGGGGCCAAGTCACCCACGGGGACGTCCGGGGTACACAAGTCACCCACGGGGGCCACAAGTCACCCACGGGGTACACAAGTCACCCACGGGGGACACAAGTCACCCACGGGGTACACAAGTCACCCACGGGGGACACAAGTCACCCACGGGGTACACAAGTCACCCACGGGGGCCACAAGTCACCCACGGGGTACACAAGTCACCCACGGGGGACACAAGTCACCCACGGGGGACACAAGTCACCCACGGGGGCCACAAGTCACCCACGGGGTACACAAGTCACCCACGGGGTACACAAGTCACCCACGGGGTACACAAGTCACCCACGGGGGCCACAAGTCACCCACGGGGTCCACAAGTCACCCACGGGGGCCGCAAGTCACCCACGGGGTCCACAAGTCATCCACGGGGGCCGCAAGTCACCCACGGGGGCCACAAGTCACCCACGGGGGACACAAGTCACCCACGGGGGCCACAAGTCACCCACGGGGTCCACAAGTCACCCACGGGGGACACAAGTCACCCACGGGGGCCACAAGTCACCCATGGGGGACACAAGTCACCCACGGGGGCCAAAAGTCACCCACGGGGGCCGCAAGTCACCCACGGGGGACACAAGTCACCCACGGGGTACACAAGTCACCCACGGGGGCCGCAAGTCACCCACGGGGTCCACAGGTCACCCACGGGGGCCGCAAGTCACCCACGAGGGCCACAAGTCACCCACGGGGGCTACAAGTCACCCACGGGGGCTACAAGTCATCCACGGGGGACACAAGTCACCCACGGGGTCCACAGGTCACCCACGGGGGCTACAAGTCACCCACGGGGTCCACAAGTCACCCACGGGGTCCACAGGTCACCCACGGGGGACACAAGTCACCCACGGGGTCCACAGGTCACCCACGGGGGACACAAGTCACCCACGGGGTCCACAGGTCACCCACGGGGTACACAAGTCACCCACGGGGTCCACAGGTCATCCACGGGGGACACAAGTCACCCACGGGGGCCAAAAGTCACCCACGGGGGCCGCAAGTCACCCACGAGGGCCACAAGTCACCCACGGGGGCTACAAGTCACCCACGGGGTCCACAAGTCATCCACGGGGGACACAAGTCACCCACGGGGGCCGCAAGTCACCCACGGGGGCTACAAGTCACCCACGGGGTCCACAAGTCACCCACGGGGTCCACAAGTCACCCACGGGGTCCACAAGTCACCCACGGGGGACACAAGTCACCCACGGGGTCCACAAGTCACCCACGGGGTCCACAAGTCACCCACAAGGCCACAAGTCACCCACGGGGGACACAGTTCAGCCATGGGCCATAAGTCACCCATGGGGGCCACAGTTTATCCAGGGGGACCATAAGTCACCCATGGGGGCCACAGTTCACTCACGGGGGCTATAAGTCACCCACGGGAGCCACAGTTCACCCACGGGGGCCATAAGTCACCCACGGGGGCCACAGTTTATCCAGGGGGACCATAAGTCACCCATGGGGGCCACAGTTCACTCACGGGGGCCATAAGTCACCCACGGGAGCCACAGTTCACCCACGGGGCCCATAAGTCACCCACGGGGCCCACAGTTCACCCACGGGGACCACAGTTTATCCAGAGGGCCATAAGTCACCCACGGGGGCCATAAGTCACCCACGGGGGCCATAAGTCACCCACGGGAGCCACAGTTCACCCACGGGGCTCATAAGTCACCTAGGGGTGCCACAATTCACCCAGGGGGCGATAAGTCATCCATAGGGGCGACAGTTCACCCATGGGGCTCATAAGTCACCCAAGGGGCTCATAAGTCACCGACGGGGTCACAGTTCACACATGGTGGCCATAAGTCACCCATGGGGCCAATAAGTCACCCATGGGAGCCACAGTTCACCCATGGGGGCCATAAGTCACCCATGGGGCCAATAAGTCACCCCGGGGGGCCACAGTTCACCCATGGGGACCATAAGTCACCCATGGGGCCAATAAGTCACCCCGGGGGGCCACAGTTCACCCATGGTGGCCATAAGTCACCCATGGGGCCAATAAGTCACCCCGGGGGGCCACAGTTCACCCATGGGGGCCATAAGTCACCCAGGGGGCCACAGTTCACCCATGGGGGCCATAAGTCACCCAGGGGGCCACAGTTCACCCATGGGGGCCATAAGTCACCCAGGGGGCCACAGTTCACCCATGGGGGCCATAAGTCACCCAGGGGGCCACAGTTCACCCATGGGGGCCATAAGTCACCCAGGGGGCCACAGTTCACCCATGGGGGCCATAAGTCACCCAGGGGGCCACAGTTCACCCATGGGGGCCATAAGTCACCCAGGGAGTCCACAGTTCACCCAGGGGGCCCATAAGTCACCCAGGGTGCAACAGTTCACCCAGGGGGGCCACAGTTCACCCACAGGGGCCATAAGTCACCCAGGGGGGCAACAGTTCACTCACAGGGGCCATAAGTCACCCAGGGGGGCCACAGTTCACCCACAGGGGCCATAAGTCACCCAGGGGTGCAACAGTTCACCCACGGGGGCTATAAGTCACCCGGGGGGCCACAGTTCACCCATGGGGACAATAAGTCACCCAGGGAGGCCACAGTTCACCCACAGGGGCCATAAGTCACCCAGGGTGCAACAGTTCACCCAAGGGGGCCACAGTTCACCCACAGGGGCCATAAGTCACCCAGGGTGCAACAGTTCACCCAGGGGGGCCACAGTTCACCCACAGGGGCCATAAGTCACCCAGGGTGCAACAGTTCACCCAGGGGGGCCATAGTTCACCCACGGGGGCCATAAGTCACCCATGGGAGCCACAATTCACCCACCAAGGCACAGCAGAAGTCTTTATCATTTGGACAAACAAGTGGTTCTGATAACACTTATCTACTGATTACATTTACCCTCCCCCTCCTCCTCTTGTTCTTTTTTCTTCCTTCATTTTTTTTCTTCCTGTTCATCCTCTTCTATTTTCTTGCTTTCCTATATACCTTAACCCTTCCCTCCTCTTCTTCTTCTTTCTCCTACTCATCATCATCATTATCATCATCATCAACCTTTTCCTGTATCAACACCAATAGTATACAGTCAACACCATATTTATAACTAGTATCTTCAGTCATCACCATCATCACTAATACTACATCACCAAAATCTAATCACCATTATCATCATCATCTTCAAGGTCACCACTACCAGCGCCATCACCATTAAGATTTACAGCAGTAGTAGTAGTGGTAGCAATACTACTACTACTACTACTACTACTACTACTACTACTACTACTACTACTACTACTACTACTACTACTTTTACTTTTACTTTTATTATTATTATTATCATTATTCTCACCTGTCTCTTTCCACACATAAATTAATTAAAAACAAGGTGAAGAAAACAACACGAGAGGAAATTAAATAAAAATAAAAACACTATGAATGATGATGATGATGATGATAATAATAATGATCTTTAATCCCCTCTCTCCCATCACCATAACATCCATGCTCCTCAACCACCATCACCATCTTATCACCATCTTCCTCTTCACCATCAACTCATCCCCTCAACCTCCTTTTTGTCTCTATCACTATCATTGCTATCTCTCATGTGACTCCACTTATTAGGGTTGTATAGGTTTTAGTACTATTATAAACTACTATGGGAGACTTGTATAGGTTTCAGTACTATTATAAACTACTATGGGAGACTTGTATAGGTTTCAGTACTATTATAAACTA
>JAPQNM010000033.1:3469487-3491987 GCA_029783475.1 Metacarcinus magister
TTTCATAGTTAAAACACTTCAGTACTCCCGACTCTACCTTTTCCAATAAACTACATCTACTTCCTCATCCCTTTCTCTAATCCTATAATTTATAACTGTCACGCCACCTTTTGCCATTAACAATTCTCAAATACTTAATTTTGAATAGATCTTCTCTATTTCACAACCTTACATTTAATATCTGTACCTCGAGTATTTATGAAATATTTGGTACAATTGTATCGTTAGTGTATCTATCTATAGTTTCTGACACCTCGCTCCCTCCGAAAATGTCACACAAGAGGATTTTCTGCCTTGGCCATCCTTACCACCCCTTACCACCAACACCACCACCACTTACCACCCTTTAATCTCCTTACCACCCCTTACTCCCCTTACCACTCTTTACTCCTCTTACTACCCTTTACTCCCCTTACCACCACCACCACCCCTTACTCCCCTTACCACCACCACCACCACCCCTTACTACTCTTTACTCCCCTTACCACCACCACCACCACTACCAATGATAAATATTCAAATCCCTTAATACCACCCCAACACAACACTTAAGGGTACTCACCGCATGGGCCAGTTGTCTGTAGTTGCAGTTGTTGAGGTGTTGTGCGTGTGGAGACGGAGACGCCACCACTCCGTTCTGCGGCTCCACCCAACACTCCGTCACGATCTCCATCACTCCATCGGCCTCCACACTCTCCCCTTCCTCCCAGTCATCCTCCACCACACTGTAACCACAACCACCACAACAACATTCATTAATTCATATGTAAATCAGGATATTGCTGAAGTTAGTTAAGAATATACGACAAATAACCACTCGACAGAAAAAAATTACTCCTCTCCAACTCTCTCTTTCTCTCACCTGTCCCTGGTGCTGTTGGTGATGTGAGGAGGGAAGAGAACGTACTGGGCCACACAAGGGAAGGTAGCTTGCCCTCCCTCCAGCAGACCTTCCTCCTCGTCCTCACACAAGTCCAGCTGAACACAAGGCAAAGAATCGTGTTAAGCTGGTGTTATGATCTATTAATATAACTTACTATATGCTCGATAAATACAAGAAATTGAGTTTTATTCCTATACAATGTTGAGTCAATATTTCCGAAGAAGTGTGAAAGGTAGCTAGGATTTGTATGTATTTATAAAGCTAGTGAAAGTATATAATAGTAGAGGATACATGTAGAATTTTGTATTAGTCATAGTCAATACATTATACAAAATAGTTAGATTTTAATACACTTCTGTCATAACAAGAGCAACGAAATGAAAGTATACATGTACAATTTAGTGACAGTCATAACCACTACATTACAAAAAACAGTTAGAAAAAAATAAATGAATAAATAAATTTCTGCCATAACAAGAGCAACACAGAAGACCCGCCCAGCTTCAGACCCTTTCCCCATCCACTCCCTCCCTCACCTTCATGACAAACTCCCGCACCATAGTGATGATGCCGTTGCAGGAGTGGGCAAAGTTGAACCCCTCCTGAAGACGCATTCTGCCAACACAACAAACATATGGATTAGAAAAAAAAAGAAAAAAAACATTGAAAAAAAATAATAAAAAAAAGAGTTCATTATCATATTCATTCCATTCTGCACTTATTCTCATCTAATATTGTACCATTTCATCATTATATATTCTTTAGGTGTTCAATTCTATTCACTCCTCCTATAAAGTAAATGTTTCCTCGTTATTCCTCCCATTTTCATCATTAAATATTTTCTCTCCATATATTTTAGTTGTATAAATTCTTCCTTCCTTCCCCAAAGTCACCCACAAACACAAAAACACCAACAATATCACACACACAAAGACAAATTCATTACTTTTTACTATTCTTTTTTTTTATATACACATTAAAAGGGTACTGGCTAAGGAAGAAAGAAAGAAAAAGAAAAAAAAAAAAAAAAAAAAATCCTGCTTATCTCCTATTCTCATTCTTTCTCAAATTCCTCTCACACACACATCCTAATTCTCAGCCTAAACCCAACCTGGTGAGTGTGTTGAGGATGCGTGCCACAGATGTGAGTGGGACGGCCGGGGCGCTGGGAGGCTGCACCGCCCAGATCCACCTCCTATGATGCAGGTAGCGGGAGAGGAGAGACATGTTGTGGGTGGCAGACTTGGTGGGGCCCGGCTTGGCAGCAATAGACCGGGCCACTGCTGCCACGCCGGGGGGACTCTCCAACACCACAGGGCTCAGGAGGTTGCTGGGGGTTTTGTCGTACCTGGGAGAATAAGAATAGAATAAGAAGTAGAATAAGAATTGAATAAGTGAAGTCACGAACAAAAGAAAGGAGAATATAAATCACAATGTATAATCAAGTATGTTTTCAATCTCATTTTGCCTTCTGAACAAAGTCTTTTTTACTCCCTCGTTACTGACCATATAAGAATTTTTTCCACTGGTTTGTAGGTGATGACGCAGCAAGGTATGTTTGAGGACATGCGGGCCAGGCTGGGACGCACCGCTGTGGGCTGCAGGTCACCCGAGGCAGAGATGGTGAGCTCATCATTCAGCTTGTCCTGGGGTGAAGTTGTGTTAGTTGGCAAAGCATTTAATTATCTGATTTCTTTTCCTCTCATGCAGTAACTCATATCATAAAGCCTCCATTTGCACCTGTATTTTCATGTATTAGTTGAGTTTATTGTCTCTGGTGTATTTCTCTCTCCTCCATTCAACTGACTGTATTCTGTGTTAATGACCCTAACATTCCTTCTTTATTTCTTTCTCTCCTACACAACCATAATATCTTGCAAAAGAGCCATGTTGGCCAGCCCTAGAATTCCTCTTTCTGTGTTCCTTCCTTTCCCTCCCTGTCTCTCCTTCCACACAGTGCCTGGTGGTGTAGTGGACTGTATGTACTGGATGCACTGTACCTCTGTTCCATCTATGCTGGGAGGCAGTGACTTGCTGCGCTCTGTCAAGGTCACTCGCAGAGGGAAGGTCAGTTCTTGAATCTTGCTTTTGATACTCATCATCATCTGTAAAGTCAGTTACTTCATTAAAGATAAAAACTTTACCACTAACTTTACACACATAGTTTCACTTTGTGTAAACCCCAATACTTTACATTTATTTTAAAGTTAGTAGTGTGTGTTTCATTAGTTTTCCATCCTCCCCCCACACCTGCCTCACACTGTGTTGAGGTACAGGTGGATGGATGCCTCACCTGGTTCCTGATGTGTCCAGGTGTGCCACCAAGGAAGGCCAGGCGGATCACCAGGCAGGGTGGCGGCTTGGATGTGATCCGCACCACAAAGAATGATATTGGAGTCTTATCCAGCTCCTCTTCCCTGTCAAGCAACACAAATTAGACCTAAATCCAAGATAACATAATATAAAGAACTATTTCATCACATACAGATGTCACAATTCTGCCTCAAGTAAAAAAAAATTATACTAATGTTAAATATTGTCTACCTAGATGACTTTTTCCTGATAAGTAAGATTCTAACATGACCTACTCCCAAGAACCTTCCACCTAGCACACATGATACAGTCTCAAAGTTTTTTCCAACATCTCATCTTTATATATGATAATTAATAACACTACTGCAACAAATAGCTTCTAACTCTTGGCAGAAGTTTGAGCATAGCAGTAGAAATAACCAGTAAATGTATTCTATTCTATTCTATTCATACATAACCTTCACATACACCACCTTCCTAACAGTCAAGCAAGAAGACAGCCTGCCGAGGACTCACCTGTAGAGGAACTTGATGTAGGAGTCGTTCTCAATGAGTACAAAGTCGCACCACTCGGCCAGGAGGGTTGTGAGAGCCAACTCAGCCTGACGACAGTGTACAATGCCATACCTGAGGAAGGAAAGCAAACTATTAGGAATGACTTACAAGCTTCTCACAAGGAACTCATCTTTACTAGACTTGATGCTTCAATTGTCCCTTCTATTATTATATTTGTGAAGCAAGGCTGAGGGTGGGTCAGGTCAACTTGCATTTGTTAGTCCTCCCTACACACACACACACCAACAAGTGTTACTACATGAGTGCAATACAACAATATACTCCTCAGCAAGAAGTCATTATATCTAGTTTTTATATATGTACAGTTTTAAAATTGTGTACAAATGTGTAAATGTGTTGTGGTGTAGTTTTACATGTATATACTGTAGTTTTATAAGTATGTTCCTTAAGAAAGAAGTAAGAGCCCAATCCAAAGCAAGTCTCTTTTCTGTATTACATAAAAAGACTAAATAAAGTATATATTATTATTATTATTACATCCCGTCATGCAACACCAACCTTCCACTGGTGCTGGTGATGTGCAGGTTCTTGGGGAGTGGATGATCGTGCTCCAGAATCACTCCAATGCGATGGATGTGCATCCACTTCTGCCAAATGTTGGTCTCCAGACTGCACACTTTCCTCCAAAAATTGGTGAACTGCGGGAACTGTTCACTGCAAGGCCAACCAAGTGATGAGGTTATTAATGATGTCACAACACTAATATTATATAACACTGTAGTACTGGGTTGAAATTATTGATGGAATTTTAAATGATACCATAAATGACAAATATATATCATTATTAACATCCTCATCATCATCTTAATCTCCTCTTTATGCTGGGTAGAGTAGGTAGGTAGTCATGACTCTATGTGGGATAAAATAATCTGGTGAAAGCAAAATAAGAAGAATTAATTAAAGTAGCAATGAGTGAGTAAGTTTGAAAACGTGGTTACATTACACAGGTGGCATAGAGAGTCACACAAACAATACAACACCACATCACCTGTTGGCATCTAGAATGGAGTGTGGGTGGCCTGTGTTGCGGTAGAAGACAGGATGGCCACTCTTGATGCAGTCGGGCAAGGTGTAGTAGGTTGGGCTAGCGGAGAAGGACTGCAGCCCCACCAGCAGCATGTCAGTGTGGCGCAGGTGCTGCAAGGTGTGCCAGTACTTGGTCACCATACTCTGGCGGTACTTGGAACGGAACTGGCGGTTGGCGTCGCTCGTTACGTCGTTGAGGAACTCGTAGGTTGCTGTGGGGGACGTGTGGCCTTTGAGACTTAACAAGGCAAGCTTAACTACCATAAAGCATTGTGTTTGTCATGTATGGTGTGTACAATGTATTAAGAAAGTATGTTTATATAATTTCTATGTGTAAAATGTGATTCAAAAAGAGAAGGACAGAAGGCTGGAAACTCTTCCTTGAAAACTATAATATTTCCCCAAAACAAACAAAAAAGAAACAGAAGGGGCTTGTTATTCTCTTACATGTTTTTTTTTCATGCCACCATACTTATGCTAGGAAAAAAGTAAGTTATATGAAAAAAATATTACTAAAAAGTTTGTTACAGTACTTGTGAATGATGGACAACCAGGAAAATGATAAACAATGAAAAAAAAACAACAGTATCTTGGACCAGTTCTTCCTGTGACTCACCCTCAATCCAGACTTCAGTGTAGACGGAGGACTGTGTGGGCGGCCAGGCGGAGCGTATGTGGTACTCAATGAAGATGGAGTACTTCCACGGCAGCACCAACACCAACTGTACGGAAGGAAGGAAGGAAGGAAATGAAGGAACAGGATGAAGCACCATGAACACTGTATTAAAAGAAGGAATATTATACGGTAGTCTGTGATGGTATGAGCAATTATTATACGGTAGTTTGGACACAGAGGAAGACTGGATGCAGACTGACTGACTGACTGACTGTAAGGTGAATTGATAAAGACATAGACTGACTGTAAGATAAATTAATAAAGACATAAGACTGTACATGTGAAATAAAAAAGGTCTTACAGATATGCATATGAGTAAAAAAAATAAATAAATAAAATAAATAAATAAATAAATAAATAAAATAGAATAAAAAATAACACACACACACACACACACACCTGTATGTGTTCTGCAGTGATGGCCACGTCCTTGATGGCATACCCTTCCCTGAGGCGGCACGACAGCACGGCATTGAGTGTGGTGCTGAGCTGGGTCTCACGCTCCTTCTTCCTCATCAGTTCCGTCACCTCCGGGGCCAGCGGCAGCGGAATGTTCAGTTCCCTGCGGAGGATAGAGTTTTGTTTTTTTATTTATTATTTTTTTTCTGTTTATTGTTATTTTTTTTTAAAGGGAGGATACAGTCTTTTTTATTTTTGTTTTTATTTATTGTTATGTATTATATTTTTTCGAAGGGAGGATATAGTTGTTGTTTTCTTTATTATTATTATTATTTTATTTATTTATTATTATTATTATTATTTTTAAAGGGTACCGGCCAAGGGCAAACCAAAAATAGGTTAGAAAAAAAGTCCCGCTTATCACCAGACCCTGTAAGGACAGTAGGGGAAATAGAGGCAAAGGAGGGGGTCCAATTTAGTGTAAAGTACAAAGCATTCTTGAGTGTGTGTGTGTGTGTGTGTGTGTGTGTGTGTGTGTGTGTGTGTGTGTGTGTGTGTGTGTGTGTGTGTGTGTGTGTGTGTGTGTGTGTGTGGTGATTCAATGTGGCAGGAACTCACTTGTTTATAGATCAACTTCCATCTTAATATTTGACTTCTTCATCATAGTAGTATTCATTCACTACTAACATTGCATCTCAAACACTTTCCTCATAATATATACTAATGAAGATGTACTTGTATAGAAAATGAACTTAATATCTATCTTAAATTTACACTTCATTGCTTCTTTTGTGGCTTCAATTCTCAAAGTATACTATTGATTTACACAGATATTATAATACTCTTTTTGAAACCTATGATATCCCTAACACTGATCTAGACACTGCACTTACAAACACACAGGCGAGTTATATGGTGAGTTATGGTGACTTATATGGTGAGTTACAGTGACTTATATGGTGCCCTGTGCATTATCATTAAAAAAAAAAAATAAATAAATAAAATAAGAAATAATGATAATAAAAATAAAAAGATACTATATGAAAGGACTCACTCCTTCTCGGCGTCATCCCCATCAGGAAACAGATCGTGGGTGACCTTCTGGAAGCCCCAAGCCAGCAGGGAGTTGTGGTAATAATTCATGTCATACTCATAGTTCTTGTCCTGTGGGGGTAAAAAAGGAGTCATGAGTGTTGGGTTGGGTTGTGTATTAATTATCTAGGGTGTGTAGGGGTGTGTGGGGTGTGTGGGGGGTTGTGTGGGGGATGTGTAGGGGGTTTGTTGGGGTCAGGGTGGGGGGTCTGTGTGGGGGTTGATTGATTGATTGATTGGTGACAATAGATCATGGTGCCGCAACATCGAGGTCATTTGGCACCGTACTAAAAACACTAAAAATTAAAAAGCTACTTAAATACTACATAAAAAGAAAAATAAATCTACAGAAGGTGGAGAAAGTCACTTTCCTGTAGGAATTTTAACACTTCATGTCCCGGGGAGAGTGCCTCCTCCCCCAGCACCAGAGAGAGAGAGAAACTCCCATCTCTGCCCCGACACTGGGCGAGGTACTGCTCTCGCAATTCCCTTCAGACTGGGGCACTCGACCAGCAAGTGCCGCACAGTCAGGGGAACTAAGCAATCATCACAATAGGGCTCAACTCCCCGGGACATGAGGAAACCGTGGGTGAGGCGGGTATGGCCCGTCCGTAGACGGGCCAATGCTGTCTCACGGCAGCGGCCTTGGACGTGCGCATAAGACCAGGGGCTCACAGCCCTTGCGGTAATTGCACCCATCTTGGAGGTAGCTCTATTGGCATTCCATCTCTCTTGCCAAACTACAACAATAGCAGCTCGAATTGTGGGAAACAGGTCTCTGTGAGGGACGGGGCAGGTAGTGACTTGACGTGAGGCGCCAGTCTTAGCTAGCTCATCTGCCTTCTCGTTCCCTTTAACAGAGACATGGGCTGGTACCCAACAAAAAGAAATTCTGTGCCCACGACGGGCTGCTAGTACGAGCCAGTTGAAAATTTCTGAGTGGGGGTGTGTGTGGGGGTGTGTGTGGGGGGGGTGTGTGTGGGGGTGTGTGTGGGGGCATCTGTGTGTGGGGGTCTGTGTGGAGGTAAGGTTGGGATAAGGAGAGGCTGGGTGATACTACATCTTTAAGGGAGAGTATCCTTGTTTAGCATAGTTCTCCCTTTAGGTGCTTTGTGGTTGATGAATATTGAGATGAGTGGTGAAGTAAGTGCCTTAGAGGTGTTATGGTCTATTCTACTCACTTATCTGCTTTCCCTTTGGCTTAGAAAATACTGTTATTGAATCTGTATCACATCACCCTTTGTTTTGATGATACTGGCAGGTGTCTGGGTGGAAATGTAGGTTCTCATGCACCTATCACACATATATTTCATAAGACCTCCCTATAAGCAAAGGTAAGGACACACAGGACCTGAAACACCTACCACCGGGGGAAGTGTGGGCATATACGCTCCACAAGTGGCTGTGGCGAGGAAGTTCATGAGGTCTGTGAAGGGGATGTAGCCGAAGGAACGCTGTGGCTGGTACACAGAGCCAAGCTGGAGGAAGCTGCAGGCGATGGTTTGATTCCGCAGCTGCACCAGGAGGGAGTCAAACACAGTGGCGTCCGGCAAGCCAATCACCCCGTCGGTGATGACCACGACTCCTGTACGGGTGATGGGTGATGGGTGATGAGGAAGGAATGACAACACACCTAACATTCTAAGTAATAGATAAAAGGGAGGTTGAATCCTACACCAAATCATCACCATCATTGCTGATAATACCAACCTAACCTAACCTATCTGATAATCAAAACATAAAACATCTATACATAAGTAAAACAAAACAAAACAATACGTAATAAAGATGCATAACACGTCTTAATGAGAGTCACCTGCACTGCTGTTTTCTGGTAGGAGCTGCAGTGCCACGATGCCATATCTGAGCATGTCCACAAAGCCAATGTCTGGGGATACCATTGGGTTGGGCAAGGCTGATGACTGTGCTGTGGCCTAGAGGTACAGGGAAGGAAGGGAAGTAAGGTAATAATACTAGATAAAAAGAATAGCAGTCTTGACATGCAGCATTCGATAGAGGATGACTGTCTACAGGAGAGGCATGTAGAATATACACAAAAATATCTTATGCTCTCAAGGTGACTAGAAGAAAAGAAAATGAACTAAACAAAAAAAGTTAAAATCTGACAAAATTTCAAGACTTTACAAACCATAAAATAAATGACACATCACCTTTCAAACCTACACTCACCAGCATTACAAAACACAGATCCATGAGCTTACCTGTGCCAGCTGTGCCTCCAGCATGGTCAGCTTCACCTGTATGTTGTGGAGGAAGTGGTCCAGGTTGCGTTTCATGAGCAGCCATCCTTGCACCAACACCTGCTGGGACTGACTCTTGAAGAACGGCGTGTGTGCAATGATGGTGAGGTAAATCTCCGGCTTGAACAACAGCAAACTCCCTGAAGCAAAGACGACAACATTAAACTTTTCTAACTATTATTATTATTATTTTTTTATATATACATAACAAACCATTGGCGCAAGTAGGCTTTATGGAGGCTAGTTTAAACTGCCTCTGCCCGTTATTTGGTGCTAACATCTATCAATTTATCAACCTTTACAACCAGATAGCAAGATGGAAATGTATAACTTCACTCACCTGGGATGTAAAATGGTCTTACTATCCCCCTAAGACACTGCCGGAGCATAGTAAAGACCTCATCTAACACGGCACTACTCTTGGTCTCGTCCACTATGGAGGTCGAAGGTGAGAGGTCAAGGCAGAAAACAAGGCGGTATTTGCGGGCCAGGAAGTGTAGGGTGGTGCGCTGTGTGATGCGGTAGTGGTACAGGTGGGAGGTATCAGAGTCCCATTCTGGTGGTACGTCCATTGGCAGGACCGACACCACCTGCAGCTCCTCCTCATTGTCACTCTGAACGGAAAGAATGAATGTGGTTTTGTTTGCACTAATGATTCTGAAGCAATTATCAAACACTAAAAATTTATTATTATGTAAGCTTGTTTATAAATGAAAGGATATAAAATGGACACAGTGGATACAGTTAGTTATCTGAAGGTTAAATAAGGATTAATAATGAACTCTAAACACATATTTTGTTATCTTGTCTAAAATCTTGACACGTAATACAACAAAATTAATTAAAAAGCTGAACATACAGTCTATATTTATTACTTATGAAGACCAACTGTAATACTGTACATAGCTTTAACAATCTCTCTCTCTCTCTCTCTCTCTCTCTCTCTCTCTCTCTCTCTCTCTCTCTCTCTCTCTCTCTCTCTCTCTCTCTCTCTCCTCACACACACACAATATCTTACAAGTTTCTCTCTCCTGGGGAAGGTGATGATGGAGTTGATGCGGCACAGGTACCACTCAGCGCGTACATTGCGTGAGATCCGGTACTCCTTCCGCATGAGAATGTACACATGCTCTGCCTCCAGCACCTCACCATCCTGCAATGCAACACAACAAAGGCATTAACTTATTGCTACGATATGACACTCTCTCTCTTTTATATTTTTTGTCGTGTAAAGTGGTATTTTTCAGCCTTTTCTTGTATTTTTTTTTGTTGTTGTGATGGACTCTTAGCATGTTACCTTACCTGTAATTATGGTTACAAGCTAAGAATGAGGTGAACTTATATTCTACTTTATATACTAACACTTTATTTATCATCTTCAAAGTGTGTCGGATAATATTGTTTCCGTTTAATATCTGAAATGACATTGAAATATTATTCCCAAATACACTTCCGTTATTCTTTATGGCAACGCAACACCCTAATGACTTATAACTAATTAATTATAACTAGGTATTATTACACTGTGAAGGACACCTGTGTGGTATACGAGGTGACATCTGCACATATAATTATTGAATGTCTGTCGAAAATCACTCATTCCTGATATATTAATTATGTTCAAGGAGCTGCCTCGTGTAGGTCATTAACTGGCCTCTTGCAGTCTCCTCATTTCTTATGTTCTTATGTTCAATAACTGACTGGTGGGTTGAGGAGGAGCAAAGGCTGCACCGTTAAGTTAAATTTGGATAGTTTATGTTTAGTTAGGGTGGGTTAGATTAAATGCACTTAGATTAAATTAGGTTAAATTAGAAAAAAATAAGAATAGTATCGTTGGGAAGTCTGAACCAATCAACACAGTAACATGGCAAGGATCAGACGGGTGCAACACTGAAAAAATTACCTTATAAACTTACTTTAACCTCCACAGATGTTCATAACTCCAACAATACTTTAAACACACATCAATATTAATTAACCACATAATAATTAGACTATATCAATACCTAACACCGAATGCCTTGCCAGTACGCGTGACACAATCTGTTGCTATGAAGTCACATGATAACGGTGGCACCAATGACGATGTAACAACACAACTCTTATTATAACACTACAACAACAGCGAGACTTATTAAGGGAAACATAGGAGGGAAGATAGATAGGATGTCATTTAATTACCTCCTCATCAAGTGGAGGGTGGTCTGTAGGGGTCATTTCAGCGTGGTCAGGTCATCGCCTCCTCCCCCTCATGTTTGTTTACTCTGAGGTTGTCAGTGTAACGGTCTCGGCGCTATATATATTCGGCTAACTTTACTATATTTAATTAAACAAAACAATTAAACTATACTACACACTCGGCTATCTGTACTATATTTAATCAAACAAAATAATTAAAGTACACTACACAGTCGGCTATATGTACTATATTTAATTAAACTGCACTACGCACTCGGCTATCTGTACTATATTTAAACTAAACCATTAACACTTTTTTCCCTTGTATCTCCATGACTAAGTGAGTGTTTATTGATGTAATGTTTAAGTTTTCCAGCTTATTGTATGGTGTGGTGCAAGGTGAATGGTATTATTTATTGAAGATGGCGCTGCGAGGTTTGGTGAAGCATGTTTCATTTTCAAAAAGTTTCAGTTGTTGGTGAGTGTTCCATAGTCTTGTTTCTTTTTCAATAATGGTAATGTGTTTATAGGACTGCGTAGACTCTTCCTATTTTACTAATTTCCCCGCTGTAGTAGTGTCATTGTGTACGTACATATAATAGTAATCATTTTAATTGTCTCCTGCAAATTATTGTGTTGATCCCAAAGACGAATAATATTGTTTATATGAATTCAAAATGTTTCTATGTAGTGTGTGTAAAGAAGTTAGTGGTATTGACAAATCAATTCAAAAATTGTAATGGGTGATGGCAGAGTTAAACGTGACAATATAGTGTAAATAGATAAAAATCCATTGACAGATAAAAAAAAAAAAATGTTGTTCCCAGAGTAGAAAAAATGACGATAATACACCATAAGGTTGAGACTAATTTCACAAGTCCACAAGAGTCTGTAAGATTATCAAACGTGTCGTAATGCTTAATTATGAACTGCTTTGAGCTGTTGGAGTCATTACAAGAATATACAGGGAAGTTAAGAATCTACGTGTTCCTTACAGGGTAGCAAGGAGTGTGTAGGAGTCTATGTACGTGGGTTACTGATAACTATTATATCCACTTAATTGGTTATTGATGGAGCTTAACAGTGCAGGGAGAACCTTTACTAGTGAGTGGCTTTCATAAGTTAAACAAATGTCATCGATTCCGTCAAGGCCTCTGTCATTATACTCGCATGGAGGAAACACTGAGTATGTGTAACACACATGAATATATTATGTGTACTGTGATGGCGTGTATTTAGGTCATGTTTCTTGTGGGCTTGACACGTGGGAAGGCAGGTCAAGGGAGGGAGAACGAGCCTATTACAGACAAAGACAAGACGGAATTGATAGATAGATAGATAGATAGATAACTAGATAGATCGAGAGAGATAATATCACTGGAATTAACTGGAATAGACAAACAGCAGACATGAACTAATGGAGGAGAATGGGAGTGCCCCCTATTCATATACTATGTAAATGAACTAGTGAAGATAATGATAATAATAATAATAATAATAATAGTAATAATAATAATAATAATAATAATAATAATAGTACTGCAAGTAACTATAATAATATATACAATTTATCTATGAATCACTAATAGCAAACAAAATTAAATCATAAAATAATAAAAATCTATTAATTAAGGAAGAGGGGAGGAGAGGATAGAAAGGTTGTATGAAACATGAGTAACAGTAGGACAATGTATACACAGAACACAGTGAGCTAGCGAGGGCAGGGCCGGATTAACCTATACGCCAAGTACGCCATGGCGTAGGGCCCTTAGCACTGAGGGGCACACAAAAATAATAATAATAATAATGAATTAATATTTACTACCCTATGCGGTATTTTCCTTACTGTGCTTAATTTTGCCTTCCCGTCGCGGGACTCGAAATTATTACATAGCGTAAATTCATAATATTAGTGTTGTTACGTTTGCCGCCGCCGCCAACAACGCGAACACTGACAGCAGTGCAGGTTCTGGTACTGGTACTGAGCTGGATCCACAGGCCTAGTTTGACTTTTTTACAGAGGATCTACTGTAAGAAACTATAAGAAAACCTGATTGACCCGATACACGTTTCTGTGACGGAAATATTTCTTTCATCTTTGGGCCCGGAAAATGTCGACCAAAATTTACATCAAATGCATTTGACGCCATTTTACAGCACAATTATTAGTCTTAGAGCAAATATGCATTGAAACAAATCTGTAGAGGTCTATCATAAATTGCTGTATTCTTTTCAATATCTGAAATAGCTTTGGAGAAAATGAGGAAGAAAGTAATGTTTTTTTGAAAAATAATAAAAGTTATATTTTTTTCGGTTATTTAAATATATGTGTCAATATATTACAACTCAAATGAACAAACATTTTCTGTTCTCTCTTTATTATTCTATAAATGTTTTACCTTAACCTCATATTTTTCAAGTTGTTTAATAAAGTGTCGCCGCCGTCCGTCACGGGCAGGCATTGTTGACATACATGTGAAAGAGACTTGACCTCCGTTATGTTGCGGGAGAAAATCGTTTCCCCTATACAAACTAATGCTTATACATGGCTTCATGTCAATATTGGTCATCATTCTAAATTCAAGAAAACTGACTCAATATAGTTTGTTATTGCCTATTGAAGATGTACAACTTTAATTCATATGCTCTTACACGTTTCTGTGACAAAAATATTTCTTTCATCTTTGGGCCCAGAAAATGTCGACCAAAATTTATGTGAAAAACATTTGAAGCCATTTTACTGCGTAATTATTAGTCTTAAAAAGCCCCGTACACACTATGGCTTGTGCACCGCGCTGCGCCCGCTGCCGTCACGACACCAGTCTACCTGTATTAGATTACCTGCGTTGGAAGTATAGGAAAGGTAGAGGAAAGTGTCGAGAGAGAAAAAGAGAAAGAGAGAGAGAGAGAGAGAGAGAGAGAGAGAGAGAGAGAGAGAGAGAGAGAGAGAGAGAGAGAGAGAGAGAGAGAGAGAGAGAGAGAGAGAGAGAGAGAGAGAGAGAGAGAGAGAGAGAGAGAGAGAAAAAAAAAAACTTGTTGCTGTGCCATGAGAAAAAATCACCAAGAAAGACCGAAACTTTTCTAATTTAATACACGCTGCAAAATGTGACAGAAAATTTAATTTATCTTGATTTGACTTTTCCATTTTCATAATTATTTAAATTTTTAAAATTTTATGAATATCCCTGGAAGGTAAACAAACTTTTTTTTTTATTCAAGGGGACAATAAAAGTAATTTTCCTTTCAGGGAAACGAAACTTTATTTTCTTAAGAGCCTCTACATATTATTTCTGTAAATATATAATATATAGATATATATTTTTTTTTATACATTTTTATTATTATTTATTATACTATAAATATACGTCCCCTTATGGGACAACTAAACTTTATTTTCCTTTAATGAGAAACTAAAGAACCATTTCAACATTCACTGAAATCTAATGTTGACGCGGAGACGTGGGCGTGGGCGCGGAGGATGGCAGTGATGGCAGTGAGGGCGGGGCGGTGAGTGGGGTCCTCGGCGAGTGCTTTGTCGGCCAGCATGTCCAGCACGTGAGCGGCAGGGTGTCCCTGCAGGAGGTCCTCGGCCTTGGTGATGAGGCGGCCGAGGGAGTACACGTCGGCGGCGAAGGTGACGGGGCCGCGTCGCGCCACCTGGGGACACATCCAGTCAGCACGGTCCTCGGCTCCCTGCTTGAAGGGTATCCGCTGGCCGGGGAGGGCGGCGAGGCCCACGTCGATGATGTGCACCTGGAGGTTGCCTCCCCCTTTGTGCTGCACCATCACGTTGTCGCCCTTGAGGTCCAGGTGCACCAGGCCCTTGGCGTGCATCTCGCCCAGCTTCAGGCTGAGCTGCAGCAGCACCTGCACCACCTGCTCGCTCTTCGGGCTGGACTTGAGGAACGATTTCAGCGTCAGGTTGCCGCAGTAGGTCATGAAGACCGTGAGCGGCTTCTTGATCACGCCCCTCAGGATGGGGGTGCCGCCCGCGCCCCTGCAGCATGGTGAGGGCGTAAGCCTCGAGGAGGTTGTTACTGAAACGGAACTTCTTCCTCACGAGCACCTCGCCGCCCCAGTCTACTAGGTCTACCTTCCCGTAGGTGCCCGCGCCCAGCATGAGCAGAGGCTGCACCGGCGGGGCGGTGGCCACGTCCACCCAGGGAAGGCTGCAAAACCCCCTCCTCAAGAACTCCTCCCCGAGGCGGCTAAGTCCAGGCAAAGCCGACGGCTGCTCCGGAGGAGGACGAGGACGAGGGGGGGACCTCAACCTTCCACGAGGATGAACTCTCATGTGAGGACCAGCCAGAGTCCTCAGCCTCCGAGGAGGAGGAGGCCCCTGAAGAACTGCCGCACAAACCTCGGTGCGATGTCTTTATTCTCAGCAGCGCCTGTTGCCGCTCCCACGCCGCGGCTGTTTGCCGGGCCCATGCGACGCGCGCAGGGCCGTCAAGAGCTCTCTTTTGGATGTTGACCCTTGTCATGCTGGATAGTAAGTGATTCATTTTGAGTTTGCACCCCCTTTTATACCCTCCGATGCCGGAATAAGTGGAATAAGGGAATAAGTAACAAGTGAACAGCATGGAGTTGGAACCTTAAGAATACACCGCCATTGAAAGACCTCCATAGAAACAATATTATTATCGCATGAATGCCATCCAGCGTGGAAGAAGGGAACAAGGGAACAAGTGAACAGCATGGAGTTGGAGCCTTGAGAATGTACCGCCAATGAAACGTTAGCCACTAGGCTAACGACATCCATGAAACTCAACATTCCAGTATCAAAACAAAAAACAATACTCAAACCCATTTACAATAACAAAGTTAAGGAACTGCAATGGTGGGCAAAAAAACTAATAGAAAATAGTTTAAAACATGGCTGGACATACACAACATATATAGCTTATAAAACAATCAAACAAAATATAATAAAAGAATGTAAAGTACAAAATATAAAGAACTGGGAAAACAAGATTAAGGGACTGAACACTTTTTACAAAGACCCACACAAATTTTGGCACAATATAAAATCATTAAAAGGAAGCCAAACAAATACAAAGCCATATCTAATACAAGCCAACAAAAAAGTATACAAAGTGGAAGATAAAGAACAAATATTTAGAGACATCTGGAGCAATGTTTTTAGAATAAGCCTTGCAGAAAATCTACAATATGATAAAGATACGGAACTTCTAGTCAATAACTTCATCAACAATAACAAAGCACAAATACTACCTAATCAACAAGGAAACCCTGACAATCTAAATAACAATAACTATTACACAGCACACATCACATCACAAGAAATAAAGCAAACAATTAAACAATTAAAAAGCAACGCACCTGGAGAAACAAAAATAAACAAAACCATACTACAAAACCTACCAGACAGCGTACTAGAAATCTTTATCAAATTACTGAACATCGCCTTATCCATGGGATACTTTCCACAACCATTCAAGCATGCCAAAATCATACTCATCCCCAAACAGAACAAACCAACCACTGATGCAATCAACTACCGACCAATCTCATTACTGGAAGTACCTGGAAAACTGTTTGAGAAAATAATTAACAAAAGAACAAGAACATTCTTAGAAGTTAATAAAATCCTACCAGACTCACAGCATGGATTCAGAACAGCAAGATCCACAGACACAGCAATAACAACTACAGTAGAACTAATATCAAAAGCTTTAGCAGACAAAAAACAGTGTTGCATTGCACTCAGGGACGTCTCAAAGGCGTTTGATAAGGTGTGGCAGGATGGTCTAAAATATAAACTCAACCAAATAAAATTACCCACCATCCTCAACAAGATTTTAAGTAGTTTTTTGGACAATAGATCAGCATCCATATCTTTAAATAACTACACTGGCCCACCGTTCCAAATACACAGCGGAGTACCACAAGGGAGCTGTATCTCACCCACACTTTACACTATTTACAGTTACGACATACCAACACCACTCACAGACAGCACATACATACAATACGCAGATGACATCACACAAATCATCACATATGCAGGCAAATCCAAAGACATGTTAGCAAACATAACAGAAAGAGAAATAAAAAACATTAACAATTACGAAAACAAATGGAAAATTAAAACAAACACCCAAAAATTCACATTATTGCCTATAACAATAAAAAAAATGCATCCAGTCACCATAGATGGAATGAACGTCCCATACGCTAAAGACGCTAAAATTTTAGGACAAAAATTGGGTACAAACGGATACGGTAAGCACATAAAAGACATCACAAACAAAGCACAAATTGCATTAAACACAATCAAAAGATTCGAGTCACTAAACACCAACATCAAACTACACCTTGTAAAAGCATGTGTACTACCAATACTCTCCTACCCAGCATACGCACTAAACGCAATTTCAAAATCAAATTTACTATTACTACAGCGAAAACAAAACGAAGCCCTCCGCTTCATTTATTCCGAATCATACCCATACACCAAAACTACTGAAGAACTCCACACACTCGCTAAACTAGAACCAATTAATAAAACGTTATATGCAAGGGGAAACCAAATCAAATACAAACTAATGAACATTCTAAAAGACAAAACATACAAAAACACTATACATGGACATGAACAAGGAAAGGAACACGCCTGGTTCAGGAAACCAATAAATAGAATTTCTAAAGAACCACCAGGACCACTGTACACATATACAAACTTTTAATAAAATAAATCATTTTCATCTACACAAAAGCTAAAAGCAAATAGGGGAAAAAAATAATAAATAAATAAATAAATAAATAAATAAATAAATAAATAAATGAAATAAAACAAAATAAATAATAAATAAATAAATAAATAAAGGGATATATAGATAAATATCTTTTTAACTTAAAAAGAAAACAGCAAGGCGGATCGCCCGCCACATTTACTCTTCTACTGTCTTTCTTCATTTCTTCACTTTTACCTTCCACTACAAACTCTTCTTTCACCCCACTGTCTATACCCCCAAGCAAGCAAGCAAGTAGGCCACCGCCTCCCCATTTGCTGATGATATTGTTCTAATGAGCGAATAGACAAATGAACTATAACAGAGGACTTTGCAATTGCATTGAGAAAACCAGAAAGTGGATTAAAAGATGATTATGAAGAAGACTAAGGTGATGTTCAACAATTACATACCGGACCATAAAATCAAAGCATATGAATAGAATGTTTCCAGGAGTACGTTTATCATTTACTTATTAAGACATAAAATTAATACAAATCCAGATCATGAAAAGAAATCAAAAGGAAACTTGGGATGGGATGGAGTGCTAATGATAGACAACACAATGTCATGAAAAGTAATCTCCCACTAACACGGAAGAGAAAGATATATAATGAGGGTATTCTAGCAGTTCTAACACATGGATCTGAAACTTGAAATCTTACGAAAACCTTTGAACGAAAGCTACATAGTGTCCAAAGGGAAATGCAGAGAATAATGTTTGGCAAAACTTGGAGAGATAGCAAGAGGGAGCTGACGAACGTTGAAGACATGACCACAATTAATATAAAAAGTAGATATGGGCAGGACATGGCATGCAACGAACAGATAATAGATGGACTGTTAAAATAACAGAATGGCAACACAGGGGCGTGATGGTAAATGAAGGCAGAGCAGACAAACAACTAGATGGAGAGATGAGAAAGGAGGTTTTTGCTGGAGTAACTTGGAATAGACAGGCGACCGATGAAGATGAGTGGAGAACGTTAGGGGAGATGAGTGTTCTGCAGTGGACTCTGAAGGACTATTGATGATGATGATGATGATGATGTCCCCAATAATTATACAACAATTCCATTGTCAGCCTGTCCGTGTACCGTGTAGGTCAGAGATCTATATTTACGCGTCTAGATCGGTGAGGACAGCAGCGTGATGAGTGTCCGCTGTTTATCCCCGCGCAGGTGTCTGGGGTTAGCACGGTTAAAACGGTTGTGTTGCAAATTCTCCTAAACTATGAGAACAGAGCATAGCAGGCGATAGTACGCATCATCTGTATCTGTTTGGTGTTAGCCTTACATCACCGTACTCCTACAGACAATTATTGTCAGTAAAGTACTATGGCCTCCCTTAGGGAAAACAATTATTCTAACAACAGTAATCTAGAAAATCCTACGGGCGGGCATGGAACACCCGCAGTCTGACCTCACAGGAAAGGTGAGCCAGAAAGTGTAACATGATTGGAACGAGAGAGAGAGAGAGAGAGAGAGAGAGAGAGAGAGAGAGAGAGAGAGAGAGAGAGAGAGAGAGAGAGAGAGAGAGAGAGAGAGAGAGAGAGGAGAGAGAGAGAGAGAGAGAGAGAGAGAGAGAGAGAGAGAGAGAGAGAGAGAGAGAGAGAGAGACGAAAGAGAGAGAGAGAGAGAGAGAGAGAGAGGAGAGAGGAGAGAGAGAGAGATAGAGAGAGAGAGAGAGGAGAGAGAGAGAGAGAGAGAGAGAGAGAGAGAGAGAGAGAGAGAATGTTATAAAGGAATGATCATTGACTCACCTGTAGTTCAGTATTAGTAGTTCATCTAGATTTGAAGTGGAATCTGGAGGTGTATCTCCATCACCAAGGCAAGTCAAGGCGTGGCAGCACCACAGTCTGGGTAGATGCAGGTCGTCTGTACCTGCCCCTGACTTCTGCGTTGTCTTCATCTCCTTCATCTCTCGGCGATATTGACCTCTCAATGTATGGAGTTTCTTTATAATCATTTCTGGTGTTAGTACACAGTTTATTGTACTCATGAGTTGTTTGTTAGTGTATTAAGGCTTACACTCCTCACTGTCTTGTTTTTATAGTTTGTGTTTCGTACTTGCCACAGGCATGGATGCTCCTTTACAAGGTCAATGAACTGTTGAGTGTTCCAGCGCGTCCATTCAAAGTTCTGTTCAGCCATGGTCGGATAGAGCAAGAGAGTAGCATCCTCCTCCTGTATTTGAATAGCAAGCAACTGGCGGGCTTTGCGCGGGACTCACTCGTACGCACTCGTATGGAATGCCCACTGCCAGACTCATGGGGTTCGTGAGTAGATTCAGAGAGCGGCGCAAAAGTCATAATGTGTACGGGCCTTTAAAGCAAATATTTATAAGAACAAATTTGAAGAGTTTGACAAGGTCTATCAGCTGTTGCAATAATATTTCCAATATCTATAATAGCTTTCGAGACAATGAGGAAGAAAGTAATGTTTTTTGAATAAGGATAAAGTAGACATTTTTTTGGTTGTTTACATCCCATTGTCAATATACTATAGTTTAAAAGAATAAGCGTTTTCTGCTCTTCCTTTACTACTTTATACTTTTATTACGTAAACCTCATACTTTTCGAGTTATTTAATAAAACGTGATTTCAAGAAAAAATGGCAAGGGTTGTATGTAGCCACAACAATATTGGTCATCATTCTGAATTCAAGAAAACTGGCTCAATACAGCTTGTTATTGTTTATTGAAGATGTACAACTTTAATTCATATGCTCTTTCACGTTTCTGTGACGGAAATATTTCTTTCATTATTTGGGCCCGGAGAATGTCGACCAAAATTTATGTCAAAAGCATTTGACGCCAATTTACAGCACAATTACTTGTCCTAGAACAAATATGCATAGAGACGAATCTGTAGAGTTTGACAAGGTTTATTAGATGATGCAATTATCTTTTCAATATCTGAAATAGCTTTGGAGAAAATGAGAAAGAAATTAATGTTTTTTTGAAAAATAATAGAAGTGATATTTTCCGGTTGTTTACATACTATTTTCAATATACTATAACTCAAAAGAACAAGAGTTTTCTGCTCTCTCTTTATTACTGAATAAATTTTTTATGTAAACCTCATACTTTTCAAGTTATTTAATAAAAAGTGTCGCCGCCGTCCGTCCCGGGCAGGCATTGTTGACAACATGCGTGAGACTTGGCCTCCGTTACGTTGAGGGAGAAAATCGTTTCCCCTTATGAGAGGGTAATGCTTAGCGTGAGGTGAGCGGAGCTATACAACACCCAATACGCAGGTGAAGGCGGGGTAGGGTAGCGAGTTTGCTCAGTCACCTTCCGTATCCTTAGGCGATACACGTGTCGCCGCTCGCTACCCTGCTCTCCCACGCCGCTGCCCAACACGCGCCACCTCAGTACCTCAGTGTTCTAGTGCTTGCAGAGGACGTGAGGGAAGGGAAGGGAGCCTGGGAGAGCTGCAGCATCAATAGTACCAGCAACAGGCGGGATTACTCTCCCTCACAATGCACGTTAGTACTACCTGTTTGTGTGTGTGTGTGAGGGAATGGACATGTAGAAAACGGGGTAAGAGTGATTAGCTAATTGTGAAGTGTTTACAGTTAAGGGAAGACTATAGTTAAGGTAAATGAAAGGGTGTGAGGAGTATGGTGAGTGAGGGAGTGAGTGAGTGGGTGAGTGAGTGAGTGGTGTCATTGAATATTTGATGAATTGGTTGTATTGATTGTGAACTATTTTCATGGTACAATACATTATCAAGAGCTCACCGGCCATAACTCAGAGGAACTTCCGCTGATAGAGAGACTGATCAATGTGAAGTATCGAGTATATTGTGAGTCAGTCGCGGGATTATGAGTGGAAGGAAATCTTGAAATCCTTAGTGTCGGTATGAAAGCTGAGTTGTAGTGAAGAGCAGTGAAGTTTGAGGAGGTGAAGTGGGTCGTATAGCAAACCAGGAAATGCCACCAATAAGTTCCAAGAAGTTGTTGGCTTAGAGTGTGTTTGAATGTATGAATTAGTTATAGTTTAGCTCATGATGGTATTATGTGTATGCTTTGTGCTATTGCTGCTGCTGCTGCTGCTGCTACTACTACTACTACTACTACTACTACTACTACTACTACTACTACTACTACTACTACTACTACTCTACTACTACTACTACTACTACTACTACTACTACTACTACTACTACTACTACTACTACTACTACTACTACTACTACTACTACTACTACTACTACTACTACTACTACTACTACTCTACTACTACTACTACTACTACTACTACTACTACTACTACTCTACTACTACTACTACTACTACTACTACTCTACTACTACTACTACTACCACTACTACTCTAC
>JAPQNM010000033.1:3494487-3511987 GCA_029783475.1 Metacarcinus magister
CTCTCTCTCTCTCTCTCTCTCTCTCTCTCTCTCTCTCTCTCTCTCTCTCTCTCTCTCTCTCTCTCTCTCTCTCTCTCTCTCTCTCTCTCTCTTTTCTTCTGTTGTTTTGTTGTGGTTACTTTGATTTCACTTTTTTTATTTATTTTTTTTCCACTCAGCAGTCTTGAAATGTATTCTTGTGTTGAATTATTAATTGTAAGAAGAGGTGGAAGAAGGGGAGGAGGAGGAGAGGAGGAGGAGGAGGAGGAGGAGAAGGAGGAGGAGTACAAAGGAGTACAAAGGAAGAACAGACAGCAACAGTCCTACTGGACCTAACGAGGCTGTCTGTTTAGCTACACTACTACTATATCTACTTGATAAGAGACAAAAGGACAGCAAAGTGGAAGGTTCCTCCCCACCCACCTCTCCCTCCAGCCGAAGCTGGCCGGAAGAGGAAGTGATACCATGTAGTATGGAAAAACTATCATGGAATTTGTATAGGAAAGTGAGAAAAACAAGGAGTAATCTATGCTAAAAAAAAATAATAAAAAAAAAAAAAAAAAATTTACGCAGTAGTGAAATATTCGACTTGGTGAACGGATGCTAAGTGCTTATCGAGTTTCTTCTTAAACGATTCAATTGTAATACTGTTAACTATTTGAAGAAAAAGTGCTTCGCTTCATTCGATCTAAATCGCTTACCAATGATCTTTAAGCCATTGTTACGAGTGTTGCTTGTGAGATCGGTAGTTACATAGTCGTTTATGTTAATATTATCAAAACCATGGAAAATTTTAAAAACCTCAATTAGGTCCCCTCGTAGCCTACGTTTGGACAAACTGAATAAGTTCAGCTCCTTTAGTCATTCTTCGTAAGACTTGTTTCGCAATCTTGGGATCATTTTAGTAATTCTTCTTTGTATTCTCTCCAGCTTATTAATATCTTTTCTATAGTATGGTGACCAAAATTGAATGCAATATTCTAGATGAGGGCGTACGAGTGCATTATATAGTGTAAGGATAACTTTTTCAGATTTATACTCAAAAGTTCTACCGATGAAGCCGACCAGTTTGTTCGCTTTTTTTACAACGTCTGAACAATGTTTATCTGGTTTGAGGTCGTTACTAATAGTTACCCCTAAGTCTTTTTCATGGTTAACCTTGGAAAGTTCAGAGCCATTCATTGTATATTTAGTGAACTGATTGTTGCTACCGATATGCAAAACTTTACATTTATCAACATTAAATTTCATTTGCCATTTTTTTGACCAACTGACTAACGTGTCGAGGTTTGATTGAAATTTTAGTTTGTCGGCGGTTGTAGTTACTTTACTCGTGATTTTCGTATCGTCGGCAAATTTTGATATCTTACAGGTGAGGCCTTCATCAATATCATTGACATAAATTAAAATAAGAATGGGACCAAGTACTGAGCCCTGTGGCACACCGCTTTTAACGTCTCGCCAGTTAGATGATTTACCGTTTATGACAACGCGTTGCCTTCTGTTGGAAAGCCAGTCTTCAACCCATTTAAGAATTTTCCCAGATATGCCGTGTGATTCTAATTTTTTTAATAACCGTTTATGGGGAACTTTGTCAAACGCTTTTTGGAAGTCGAGATAAATTATATCAACCGCTTTTGTCTCGTCATAAATGTTGAATACATCGTTATAAAAGTCAAGGAGATTCGTTAAGCAAGAGCGTTTGTTACGGAAACCATGTTGAGAATTATTAATCATGCTGTTTTTCTTCTAGGAAAGTCACTAGTTTATCGCGTATTATAGTTTCCATTAATTTACCAACTACGGATGTGAGGCTGATTGGTCTGTAGTTAGTCGGTAGTGATTTATCTCCTTTCTTTTGTATAGGGGTAACATTTGCTAATTTCCAAATGTCGGGAACTTTTCCAGAATTTAAAGATTTATTGAATAGTATTGCAAGAGGTTTGCTGATTTGATATGTTGCCTCTTTTAAGACTCTCGGTGCAATACAATCAGGACCAGGAGTTTTATTTACTTTAATTTTATCAAGTGCCTTAGTTACAGTATCTTCAGTAAAGTGACAATCGCTTAAAGGAATTAAGTTAGGTTTAGCTGGGGTTATTTCCTGGATTTCATCGGTGTCTTCAATGGTAAAAACGGATGCAAAATAATCATTTAGTACTTCGGCCATTTCTGATTCTGTATTTATTTCCTTATCGTCTTTTAGGTGGAGTGGGCCAATATTAGTTGTGATAACTTTTTTATTACTACTTGACCTAACGAGGCTGTCCATGTTGCTACACTACTACTATAATATCTACTTGATAGAGATAAAAGGAAAAGAAGGAGCAGGAGGAGGAAGCCAAACGAGAAGAGAAAGAGGAAGTGGGGATGTGGAGTGAATATGTAAAACAGGAAGGAGAGATATTTTAAGGAAATAGAGCGTCGAGAGGAGAGAGAGAGAGAGAGAGAGAGAGAGAGAGAGAGAGAGAGAGAGAGAGAGGAGAGAGAGAGGAGAGAGAGAGAGAGAGAGAGAGAGAGAGAGAGAGAGAGAGAGAGAGGAGAGAGAGAGGAGAGAGAGAGAGAGAGGAGAGATGAGAGAGAGAGAGAGAGAGGAGAGGAGAGAGGAGAGAGAGAGAGAGAGACAGATCATTTCATACTCAATGACTCACTATTTTCTTGGGTAACGTTTCTTTGTCATGTGTAACTCAACTAAATACTCATAAGGTTAAAAAGATTGGAATTGACACATAAACACAACACATTATTCAAAGATATTATTCAGCTTTTATATGTAATACTAAAATTATATCATATCCGGTTTATTAATGAAAATCAACTATTGTATTTGTTTTTTTTTATTCATCAGCAACAAATACAAAAATTCACACAACATAACTACATTTCGTGACGCAACATTTACACCTTCAAGTTTGGTGTCAAAACATTAACTTCCTGGTGAGTGTAATGAGTGGCATGATTGGTGCAAGGTAACACGTGTTCACTAGTCACGTTACAATCTGCTGCTGGTGACGAGGCTCAAGGTTCGGGCACTGTACACTTATATATTTCTTTAATGGTGTTCGTTCTGTGTCCACCACGCCTGGATCATCTTCTTGACCTGGTCGTGGCAATATTTGACTTTGTCCAGCGCGCCTTGGAAGACCATCTTGCCACTTTTAAGGTCGTACGTAATGTCCAGCTGGTGGTGGTGGCGGAGGGTGATGAGGAAGCAGTCTATGCACTTCGACACTTCGGTAGTCTTTGCATTGTTTTCAGTGGCCTTTGTCTTGTTTTCAATAGCCTTTCCCTTGTTTTTAGTGGCCTTATTCTTGTTTTTAGTGACCTTTTCTTTGTTTTCAATAGCCTTTTCCTTGTTTTTAGTGGCCTTTGCCTTGTTTTCGGAAGCCTTATTCTTGTTTTCGGAAGCCTTATTCTTGTTTTCGGAAGCCTTATTCTTGTTTTCGGAAGGCTTATTCTTGTTTTCGGAAGGCTTTTTCGTGTTTTCGGAAGGCTTATTCTTGTTTTCGGAAGCCTTATTCGTGTTTTCGGAAGCCTTATTCTTGTTTTCGGAAGGCTTATTCTTGTTTTCGGAAGGCTTATTCTTGTTTTCGGAAGGCTTATTCTTGTTTTCGGAAGCCTTATTCTTGTTTTCGGAAGGCTTATTCTTGTTTTCGGAAGGCTTATTCTTGTTTTCGGAAGGCTTATTCTTGTTTTCGGAAGCCTTATTCTTGTTTTCGGAAGCCTTATTCTTGTTTTCGGAAGGCTTATTCTTGTTTTCGGAAGGCTTATTCTTGTTTTCGGAAGCCTTATTCTTGTTTTCGGAAGCCTTATTCTTGTTTTCGGAAGCCTTATTCTTGTTTTCGGAAGCCTTATTCTTGTTTTCGGAAGTCTTATTCTTGTTTTCGGAAGCCTTATTCTTGTTTTCGGAAGCCTTATTCTTGTTTTCGGAAGGCTTATTCTTGTTTTCGGAAGGCTTATTCTTGTTTTCGGAAGGCTTATTCTTGTTTTCGGAAGGCTTATTCTTGTTTTCGGAAGGCTTATTCTTGTTTTCGGAAGCCTTATTCTTGTTTTCGGAAGGCTTATTCTTGTTTTCGGAAGCCTTATTCGTGTTTTCGGAAGGCTTATTCTTGTTTTCGGAAGGCTTATTCGTGTTTTCGGAAGGCTTTTTCGTGTTTTCGGAAGGCTTATTCTTGTTTTCGGAAGGCTTATTCGTGTTTTCGGAAGGCTTTTTCATGTTTTCGGAAGGCTTATTCTTGTTTTCGGAAGCCTTATTCGTGTTTTCGGAAGCCTTATTCGTGTTTTCGGAAGCCTTATTCGTGTTTTCGGAAGGCTTTTTCGTGTTTTCGGAAGGCTTATTCTTGTTTTCGGAAGCCTTATTCGTGTTTTCGGAAGGCTTATTCTTGTTTTCGGAAGCCTTATTCGTGTTTTCGGAAGGCTTTTTCGTGTTTTCGGAAGCCTTATTCTTGTTTTCGGAAGCCTTATTCTTGTTTTCGGAAGCCTTATTCGTGTTTTCGGAAGGCTTATTCTTGTTTTCGGAAGCCTTTTTCGTGTTTTCGGAAGGCTTTTTCGTGTTTTCGGAAGGCTTATTCGTGTTTTCGGAAGGCTTATTCATGTTTTCGGAAGGCTTTTTCGTGTTTTCGGAAGGCTTTTTCGTGTTTTCGGAAGGCTTTTTCGTGTTTCGGAAGCCTTATTCATGTTTTCGGAAGGCTTTTTCATGTTTTCGGAAGGCTTATTCTTGTTTTCGGAAGCCTTTTTCGTGTTTTCGGAAGCCTTTTTCGTGTTTTCGGAAGGCTTTTTCGTGTTTTCGGAAGCCTTTTTCGTGTTTTCGGAAGGCTTATTCGTGTTTTCGGAAGGCTTATTCGTGTTTTCGGAAGGCTTATTCTTGTTTTCGGAAGGCTTTTTCGTGTTTTCGGAAGGCTTTTTCGTGTTTTCGGAAGCCTTTTTCGTGTTTTCGGAAGGCTTTGTCGTGTTTTCGGAAGCCTTTGTCGTGTTTTCGGAAGCCTTTGTCGTGTTTTCGGAAGCCATCTTTGCACCTGCCTGCTTCTGAGACTGTTCATTACGGGCTTGCCACGCCTTAACCTCGTCCCTTACCTGGTCGTGACAACACTTTACTTTTTCTTTTAGGCCTCGGAAGAATATTTTTTTAGCGGCAGAATCATACGTAACGTCTACTTGATACTGCCTACGGAGGGTGGCGAGGAAGGTGTGCTTGGCGCGCAGTTTCCGTCGTTGAAACTTCCGAGGCACCTTCACGCTCCAGCGAACCACTTCACTTTTAGGATCTGCTGCCTCGTGATCGGCGGCCGTGACAGTGTGATCCTCGTGGTCGGCGGACACCAGCTCGTCGCCGGCACCTTGTAAGGCAGTGTGCACGGGCTCACCACCGATCGCCTCGACTGCCGCCGTGTTGGTGTTGTCTTCGGGTTCCTCCTCTGCCTCGGTCGTAGGGAGGTTGTGTTCGTAGGTCTGTGCTTCCTCGGTTTGAGTTTTCAGTGTAAAAGTTAACGGATAAAAAGAAGACACATCTAACGTAACGTGAATCTTGCCAAGGCTTTGGCTCTCATTCTTTAAACACTCAAACAGAGGCTTGAGGTTTACGGCCTTCTTCCGGAGGGTTTTCTTGCCCCACTTTACTTTCATCCGCGTGAAACAATCCGTATCCAGTTCGCGTATCTTTTCTAGGTCCACGTTCAAGCGGCAAGCCGGATACTCGTAAACTGCGTCAGAAACTTTTTGTCGCCGTCCACGATGAAGGCGAATCATCATTACGGGACAAAAGTTCCTCTTCTTGAACCACAGCCACGTCTTGACCTGCTCGGCGAGCACGTGGATGGCCGTCAACTCCTTGCCCGAGGGCATGCGCACACAACACGAAATTCCTGTTTTCACAAACATAATTCTTACTATACATTTGTAGTTGCTGTTAAACCACGATGCCGAGAATATCGAGGTAGTTGTTAAAGGTAGTAGGTCCAAGCTGTAGAAGTGTTGAGACGGCGGTGAGTTAGATCCAAGCTGTCGCTGTACTGAGGCGCTGATTGGTGGATTTCGCTGTACTGAGGCGCTGATTGGTGGCTATTGGAGGCTGTCTTTCAATCATGAAGGTTGCTAGATCCAACCTCTTCCATAGTGGTAGTGGAGAGAGAGAGAGAGAGAGAGAGAGAGAGAGAGAGAGAGAGAGAGAGAGAGAGAGAGAGAGAGAGAGAGAGAGAGAGAGAGAGAGAGAGAGAGAGAGAAGAGGAAAAGGAGGAGAAGGAGGAATAAGAAGGTTGAAGTGCAGAGTGAAAGATGCATTTTTTTGGGGGGGCGGTGTGGGAGGCATGGAGGGCAGGGGAGAGGAGGGGAATGGAGGTGTGAGAAAGGAGGAGCACTAAGGGGTGAGGTGTTTTGGAAGGTAAGGTGAGGAGGAAGAGAAGACTGGTTAAAGGAAGGATTTAAAAGGATAAGAAAAGGGTTTAGTGGAGAGATAAAGGGTTGGTAGGGGCGAAAAATGGATTTAGAAGGGCAAGGAAAGGGGATTAGAGGGACAAGAAAGGGGTTTGATATTCTAAGAAAGGATTTCGAAGAGCAAGAAAGAGGTTTAATATTGCAAAAAAGGTTTAAAAGTGGGAAAAAAAAGTGTTTAATATCATAAGAAAAGGTTCAGAAGGGAAATAAAGAAGTTTTGAGAGGGAAGAAAGGGTTTAGAAGAACGAGCAAGGGGTTTAAAATTACAAGAAAGGGTTTAGAAATGCAAAAAATATATTTAAAGGGGCAAGAAAGGGGGTTAGAAGGACAACATATGTCCCCAACGATTGATGGTTGATTACTAAGCTTATCACAACAAACTTAATAAAGCAAACAAACCTCAAAGAATATACTGATTAACTAGGTGAAGAGTCAACCCAAATAATGTTAGAAGATATGTTCCAAGCATAATGCATTGGTTAGAAACGGTGCCATGAGGATGAACGAGTTAGAGAACCAGTGGAAATAGTTCAGAATATAGTAGGAAGAATAGCTGTGGGTGCAAATAGGTATGCAGCTGTGGAGGCAATAAGGGAGATGTTTGCTGGAGCACTTATGAAGAAAGAGTCATGAAAGCTGTGTTGAGATATAAAATGAGGTCCGAAAAGATGGATGATTGTAGATGGGCACGAAAGGTGTATGAATGGAATGGTCTGTCATCGACTAACCAAACCAACATGAAGGGAATCTCAACCAAGACCAGGACCAAAGAACACTCAACTAAGACCAAGACCAACAAATCAAAACAAACCATGTGGGTAGCGGCTCGTCGTCTCCTAAACCTTTCTAGTCGAGGTGTTAGTTCAGCCACACGATGCACCTCCACTGCCTCAGGACACGCGAAAGGCGAATACTCATCAGACAAGGAGACTCATTTTGGGTTTGAAAATGTGTCAGAAGAGGAAAAAGCTGAGAAAGGTAGAAGCATCTTGGATATTTTGTTAATGTTCTTCGTTGATGCTTCATAACTATGTGTTCTTGTGTAGTTTATAGCAATACACGTACGGTAAATGTGAAGAGCTGCTGCGTGCCTCCATCTCCTGTATTACTCTATTTGACTTGCTTTATTTTGGAATCATACAAACCTTATCTGCTAAGAGGTTTGCACAGTTTTTTTTTTTATGAAGGGTGATTCTCCCCATAACAAGCGATTCTCTGGAAGGAAATAATCGCATTACTTATGAACATTAAAACCCATCAACTTTTCAGAATATAATAGGCAGTGCTTACAGGTACGGCAGCTGACGTGCCTACCTTTTGGGTAATGAAATATAAAAAGCTTATATAACCGAACCAAACCGTACCTAACATAACATAACATAACATAATAAAACCCAATATAATCTAATCTAACCATAACCTAACGAGTGCCGTATCCTCATAGTGCTCGCTTATAGATATGGCAGTTGCCTAACTTTTGGATAAAAAGCTTATGTAACCGAACCAAACCATACCTAACATAACATAATCAACCTAACATAACTTGAAAGATGCTTTAACAGGTAAATAATAAGGCACAGGCCGTAGGAATAGCGGGAACTTTTCCAGAATTTAAAGATTTATTGAATAGTATTGCAAGAGGTTTGCTAATTTGATATGTTGCCTCTTTTAAGACTCTCGGTGCAATACAATCAGGACTAGGAGTTTTATTTACTTTAATTTTATCAAGTGCCTTAGTTACAGTATCCTCAGTAAAGTGACAATCGCTTAAAGGAATTAAGTTAGGTTTAGCTGGATTTCATCGGTGTCTTCAATGGTAAAAACGGATGCGAAATAATCATTTAGTACTTAGTCCATTTCTGATTCTGTATTTATTTCCTTACCGTCTTTTAGGTGGAGTGGGCCAATATTAGTTGTGATAACTTTTTTATTACGTACGTACGTAGGTGTAAAACTCCTTGGGGTTGGATTTCGTTTTATTTGCAATATATATTTCGAGATCTTTTTTACTTCGTCTAATCATCTTTTTTGTTTCGCGTCTTAGTCTTTCGTATTCTATTTTATCGTTTTCGTTTTGTGATCGTAAATATTTACCATGTGCGCGCTTTTTAAGTAATAGTCCTGCCTCAATTTGGCTATTCCACCATTTTGGTTTATTAATATTTTTATTTTTACATGGACGTCTCTTACAAACGGGAATGCATAATTTAACGGCTCCATTTAGGATGTTATAGAAATTTTCCCACGATTTAATTACATCGGTTTCGTTTTCTACTATGCTCCAATCAGTATCTGCTAAAAGCTTTCTCAATTTTTCAAAGTTACCTTTGCGATACATGAAGATAAGTTCTTCGCTTACGTTATCTTTGTAAACTTCGAGATTTAGGTTAAAAGAGACAATTTTATGGTCGCTGGTGCTGAATTCTGGGCCCGTATTAACGTTACTTACTAGACCGTCGTTTGTTGAAAATTATCACCTCTCGTGGGTTTGCTTACGTGTTGACTTAAGCCACTCTAACAAATTATTATGTAAGTCGTGACCCATATGAGGAAAGGAGGAGGAGCACATAGGAGTACAAAGGAAGAACAGACAGCAACAGTCCTACTTGACCTAACAAGGCTGTCCATGTTGCTACACTACTACTATAATATCTACTTGATAGAGATAAAAGGAAAAGAAGGAGCAGGAGGAGGAAGCCGAACGAGAAGAGAAAGAGGAAGTGGGGATGTGGAGTGAATATGTAAAACAGGAAGGAGAGATATTTTAAGGAAATAGAGCGTCGAGAGAGAGAGAGAGAGAGAGAGAGAGAGAGAGAGAGAGAGAGAGAGAGAGAGAGAGAGAGAGAGAGAGAGAGAGAGAGAGAGAGAGAGAGAGAGAGAGAGAGAGAGGTGCAGATCATTTCATACTCAATGACTCACTATTTTCTTGGGTAACGTTTCTTTGTCATGTGTAACTCAACTAAATACTCATAAGGTTAAAAAGATTGGAATTGACACATAAACACAACACATTATTCAAAGATATTATTCAGCTTTTATATGTAATACTAAAATTATATCATATCCGGTTTATTAATGAAAATCAACTATTGTATTTGTTTTTTTTATTCATCAGCAACAAATACAAAAATTCACACAACATAACTACATTTCGTGACGCAACATTTACACCTTCAAGTTTGGTGTCAAAACATTAACTTCCTGGTGAGTGTAATGAGTGGCATGATTGGTGCAAGGTAACATGTGTTCACTAGTCACGTTACAATCTGCTGCTGGTGACGAGGCTCAAGGTTCGGGCACTGTACACTTATATATTTCTTTAATGGTGTTCGTTCTGTGTCCACCACGCCTGGATCATCTTCTTGACCTGGTCGTGGCAATACTTGACTTTGTCCAGCGCGCCTTGGAAGATCAGCTTACTACTTTTAAGATCGTACGTAATGTCCAGCTGGTGGTGGTGGCGGAGGGTGATGAGGAAGCAGTCTATGCACTTCGACACTTCGGTAGTCTTTGTATTGTTTTCAGTGGCCTTTGTCTTGTTTTCAATAGCCTTTCCCTTGTTTTTAGTGGCCTTATTCTTGTTTTTAATGACCTTTTCTTTGTTTTCAATAGCCTTTTCCTTGTTTTTAGTGGCCTTTGCCTTGTTTTCGGAAGCCTTATTCTTGTTTTCGGAAGCCTTATTCTTGTTTTCGGAAGCCTTATTCTTGTTTTTGGAAGGCTTATTCTTGTTTTCGGAAGCCTTTTTCGTGTTTTCGGAAGGCTTATTCTTGTTTTCGGAAGGCTTATTCTTGTTTTCGGAAGCCTTTTTCGTGTTTTCGGAAGGCTTATTCTTGTTTTCGGAAGCCTTATTCTTGTTTTCGGAAGGCTTATTCTTGTTTTCGGAAGGCTTATTCTTGTTTTCGGAAGGCTTATTCTTGTTTTCGGAAGCCTTTTTCGTGTTTTCGGAAGGCTTATTCTTGTTTTCGGAAGCCTTATTCGTGTTTTCGGAAGGCTTATTCTTGTTTTCGGAAGGCTTATTCTTGTTTTCGGAAGCCTTATTCTTGTTTTCGGAAGGCTTATTCTTGTTTTCGGAAGGCTTATTCTTGTTTTCGGAAGGCTTATTCGTGTTTTCGGAAGGCTTATTCTTGTTTTCGGAAGCCTTATTCGTGTTTTCGGAAGGCTTATTCTTGTTTTCGGAAGGCTTTTTCGTATTTTCGGAAGGCTTTTTCGTATTTTCGGAAGCCTTTTTCGTGTTTTCGGAAGCCTTATTCTTGTTTTCGGAAGGCTTTTTCGTATTTTCGGAAGGCTTTTTCGTGTTTTCGGAAGCCTTTTTCGTGTTTTCGGAAGGCTTTTTCGTGTTTTCGGAAGCCTTTGTCGTGTTTTCGGAAGCCATCTTTGCACCTGCCTGCTTCTGAGACTGTTCATTACGGGCTTGCCACGCCTTAACCTCGTCCCTTACCTGGTCGTGACAACACTTTACTTTTTCTTTTAGGCCTCGGAAGAATATTTTTTTAGCGGCAGAATCATACGTAACGTCTACTTGATACTGCCTACGGAGGGTGGCGAGGAAGGTGTGCTTGGCGCCCAGTTTCCGTCGTTGAAACTTCCGAGGCACCTTCACGCTCCAGCGAACCACTTCACTTTTAGGATCTGCTGCCTCGTGATCGGCGGCCGTGACAGTGTGATCCTCGTGGTCGGCGGACACCAGCTCGTCGCCGGCACCTTGTAAGGCAGTGTGCCCGGGCTCACCACCGATCGCCTCGACTGCCGCCGTGTTGGTGTTGTCTTCGGGTTCCTCCTCTGCCTCGGTCGTAGGGAGGTTGTGTTCGTAGGTCTGTGCTTCCTCGGTTTGAGTTTTCAGTGTAAAAGTTAACGGATAAAAAGAAGACACATCTAACGTAACGTGAATCTTGCCAAGGCTTTGGCTCTCATTCTTTAAACACTCAAACAGAGGCTTGAGGTTTACGGCCTTCTTCCGGAGGGTTTTCTTGCCCCACTTCACTTTCATCCGCGTGAAACAATCCGTATCCAGTTCGCGTATCTTTTCTAGGTCCACGTTCAAGCGGCAAGCCGGATACTCGTAAACAGCGTCAGAAACTTTTTGTCGCCGTCCACGATGAAGGCGAATCATCATTACGGGACAAAAGTTCCTCTTCTTGAACCACAGCCACGTCTTGACCTGCTCGGCGAGCACGTGGATGGCCGTCACCTCCTTGCCCGAGGGCATGCGCACACAACACGAAATTCCTGTTTTCACAAACATAATTCTTACTATACATTTGTAGTTGCTGTTAAACCACGATGCCGAGAATATCGAGGTAGTTGTTAAAGGTAGTAGGTCCAAGCTGTAGAAGTGTTGAGACGGCGGTGAGTTAGATCCAAGCTGTCGCTGTACTGAGGCGCTGATTGGTGGATTTCACTGTACTGAGGCGCTGATTGGTGGCTTTCGCTGTACTGAGGTGCTGATTGGTGGCTTTCGCTGTACTGAGGCGCTGATTGGTGGCTATTGGAGGCTGTCTTTCAACCTCTTCCTTAGTAGTAGTGGAGAGAGAGAGAAAGAGAGAGAGAGAGAGAGAGAGAGAGAGAGAGAGAGAGAGAGAGAGAGAGAGAGAGAGAGAGAGAGAGAGAGAGAGAGAGAGAGAGAGAGAGAGTGGGAGAGAGAGAGAGAGTGTGAGAGAGAGAGAGAGAGAGAGAGAGAGAGAGAGAGAGAGAGAGAGAGAGAGAGAGAGAGAGAGAGAGAGAGAGAGAGAGAGAGAGAGAGAGAGAGAGAGAGAGAGAGAGAGTTAATATTTATTTTGTTTTTGTTTTGTTTTAAGTGTAGCATGAAATATTACTTACTTTATGTGTGTGTGTGTGTGTGTGTGTGTGTGTGTGTGTGTGTGTGTGTGTGTGTGTGTGTGTGTGTGTGTGTGTGTGTGTGTGTGAGTGGCTCGATCTCATTGATTAACCATAATACTGCCGCCCAATCACGCACACACACACATTGCACGCACACAAACTCTCTCTCTCTCTCTCTCTCTCTCTCTCTCTCTCTCTCTCTCTCTCTCTCTCTCTCTCTCTCTCTCTCTCTCTCTCTCTCTTTCTCTCTCTCTCTCACACACACACACACACACACACACACACACACAATCAAGAATCAAGGTACATTCTTGAGAAAAATACTAAGAAATACTTACTTGAAACTTTTGATTTCCTGGAAAAAGACGGAGAGACATGAAGGAGACAAGATGTTATTATTATTATCATTATTATTATTATTATTATTATTATTATTATTATTATTATTATTATTATTGTTGTTATTATTGCTTTTATTTATTATTATTATTATGGGAGTTATAGTGGTAGTAGTAGTAGTAGTAGTAGTAGTAGTAGTAGTAGTAGTAAAAGAATAGTAGTGATTGTTTTCGTAGTGATAATAGTAATGGTAGTAGTGGTGGTGGTGGTGGTAGTGGTAATAGTAGTGGTAGTAATGGTGGTGGTGGTGGTGGTAGTGGTAATAGTAGTGGTAGTAATGGTGGTGGTGGTGGTGGTAGTGGTAATAGTAGTGGTAGTAATGGTGGTGGTGGTAGTGGTAGTAATAATAGTAGTGGTAGTAGTGGTGGTGGTAGTGGTAGTAATAATAGTAGTGGTGGTGGTGGTGGTGGTGGTAATAGTAGTGGTAGTAGTAGTAGTAGTGGTGGTGGTGGTGGTGGTGGTGGTGGTGGTAGTATAAAAAAAAAATATAGTAGTGGTGGTGGTGGTGGTAGTGGTAATAGTAGTGGTAGTAGTAGTAGTAGTGGTGGTGGTGGTGGTGGTGGTGGTAGTAATAATAGTAGTGGTGGTGGTGGTGGTAGTGGTAATAGTAGTGGTAGTAGTAGTAGTAGTGGTGGTGGTGGTGGTGGTGGGTGGTAGTAATAGTAGTAGTGGTGGTGGTGGTGGTAGTGGTAATATTAGTGGTAGTAGTAGTAGTGGTGGTGGTGGTGGTGGTGGTGGTGGTAGTAATAATAGTAGTGGTGGTGGTGGTGGTAGTGGTAATAGTAGTGGTAGTAGTAGTAGTGGTGGTGGTGGTGGTAATAGTAGTAGTAGTGGTGGTGGTGGTGGTAGTGGTAATAGTAGTGGTAGTAGTAGTAGTGGTGGTGGTGGTAGTAATAATAGTAGTGGTGGTGGTGGTGGTGGTGGTAATAGTAGTGGTAGTAGTAGTAGTAGTGGTGGTGGTGGTGGTAATAATAGTAGTGGTGGTGGTGGTGGTAGTGGTAATAGTAGTGGTAGTAGTAGTAGTGGTGGTGGTGGTGGTGGTAGTAATAGTAGTAGTGGTGGTGGTGGTGGTAGTGGTAATAGTAGTGGTAGTAGTAGTAGTAGTGGTGGTGGTGGTGGTAGTAATAGTAGTAGTGGTGGTGGTGGTGGTAGTGGTAATAGTAGTGGTAGTAGTAGTAGTGGTGGTGGTGGTGGTGGTGGTGGTGGTAGTAATAGTAGTAGTGGTGGTGGTGGTGGTAGTGGTAATAGTAGTGGTAGTAGTAGTAGTAGTGGTGGTGTTGGTGGTGGTGGTGGTAGTAATAGTAGTAGTGGTGGTGGTTGTGGTAGTGGTAATAGTAGTGGTAGTAGTAGTAGTGGTGGTGGTGGTGGTGGTGGTAGTAATAGTAGTAGTGGTGGTGGTGGTGGTGGTGGTAATAGTAGTAGTAGTAGTAGTAGTTGTGGTGGTGGTGGTGGTGGTGGTGGTAGTAATAATAGTAGTGGTGGTGGTGGTGGTAGTGGTAATAGTAGTGGTAGTAGTAGTAGTAGTGGTGGTGGTGGTGGTAATAATAGTAGTGGTGGTGGTGGTGGTAGTGGTAATAGTAGTGGTAGTAGTAGTAGTGATGGTGGTGGTGGTAGTAATAATAGTAGTGGTGGTGGTGGTGGTAGTGGTAATAGTAGTGGTAGTAGTAGTAGTAGTGGTGGTGGTGGTGGTAGTAATAATAGTAGTGGTGGTGGTGGTGGTAGTGGTAATATTAGTGGTAGTAGTAGTAGTGATGGTGGTGGTGGTAGTAATAATAGTAGTGGTGGTGGTGGTGGTAGTGGTAATAGTAGTGGTAGTAGTAGTAGTAGTGGTGGTGGTGGTGGTAGTAATAATAGTAGTGGTGGTGGTGGTGGTAGTGGTAATAGTAGTGGTAGTAGTAGTAGTGGTGGTGGTGGTGGTGGTAGTAATAATAGTAGTGGTGGTGGTGGTGGTAGTGGTAATAGTAGTGGTAGTAGTAGTAGTAGTGGTGGTGGTGGTGGTAGTAATAATAGTAGTGGTGGTGGTGGTGGTAGTGGTAATAGTAGTGGTAGTAGTAGTAGTAGTGGTGGTGGTGGTGGTAGTAATAATAGTAGTGGTGGTGGTGGTGGTAGTGGTAATAGTAGTGGTAGTAGTGGTGGTGGTGGTGGTGGTGGTAATAGTAGTGGTAGTAGTGGTGGTGGTGGTAATAGTAGTGGTAGTAGTGGTGGTGGTGGTGGTGGTAATAGTAGTGGTAGTAGTAGTAGTGGTGGTGGTGGTCGTAAAATGAATGGTTGATGAAGCGAAACTGGTCCCTTACATTAGCTATTCACAGAGGACCTGAATTACCCTCTCTTACCCCATTCCTCCCCCTCCTCCTGTTCTTTTTCTCCCCACTCTCTCCTCCTCCTCCTCCTCCTCCTCCTCCTCCTCCTCCTCCTCCTCCCCGTCATACTAGGGCAGACTATGGAGAAAACATGCGCACCCGTTGTAAACACAGAATCATAACAAGGGAAGGTTGGACAATGAGTAGTAACCTTGAGATATATTGTAGTAGTAGTAGTAGTAGTAGTAGTAGTAGTAGTAGTAGTAGTAGTAGTAGTAGTAGTAGTAGTAGTAACAATAGTAGTGGTGGTGGTGGTGGTGGTAGTAATAATAATAATAATAATAATAATAATAATAATCGTCTTTATAAAATTCTATTCACACAGAGAAAGTACGATTTTATGACACAGATTTGTTGCATTTGGATAAGGGAATTACCAACCTCCTCCTCTTCTCCTCCTCCTCCTCCTCCTCCTCCTCCTCCTCCTCCTCCTCCTCCTCTTGGTCCTCCTCCTTCAAGTCGGGACACGTGATGGACGGGGACAGGAATGGCGGGCGGCAGTGTTGGTAGCTGACAAATCCTTCGTCAGTATGGAAATGTGGCGACAGTGTTTGGAGGCGGCGTGTCCTTCGTGGCTTGCTGCTGCTCCCTCCTTCCTTCCTTCCTTCCTTCATTACTTCCTTCATTCCTTCCTTCCTTCCTTCCTTCCTTCCTTCCTTTCTTAATTCCTTCCTTCCTTCCTTCCTTCCTTCCTTCCTTCCGTACTTCCTTCCACTCTTTCTTCCTTCCTTCTCTTCTTCCGTCTTTCCTTCCTCTTTACCTTCCTTCCTTTACTTCTTCCCTCTGTCATTCCCTCCCTTCATAGTCTTCTCTCTCCTTCATTTCTTCCTTCCTTCCTTCGTTTTTCTCTCCACCGTCCACTTACTCTTTTACTCTCCCTCCCTCTCTCCCTCCCTCCCTCTCTCCCTCTCCCTCATTCCTTTCTTTTTTTTATCTGTTCGTTTACTGATTCATTTTTTTCCTTCCTCTCTCCCTCTCTCTTCCCCTCCGTCCCTTCCCTTCCCCTCTCTCTCTCTCTCTGTGGACTACTCAATCATTCTTTCATTTCCTCTTTGATTCTCTCTTTGTCCTTCTATCCCTCCATCACTCATTTATTTACATATTCCTTTCATATCGTCTCTCCCTCCTCCCTCCCTCTCCCTCTCTCTCTCTCTCTCTCCCTTTTCGTACAAGTAACATTAAAATCACTCAAAAATTCTATGTATTTTTCATAATGCAACATAAGCTCCCTTTTGTTCCATTTTATTTATATTTTTTTTATATATAAACTGAATTACTGACGCCATTAAGTAATATAAAATATTCGGCTTTTAATATATTTTCTCCCTCGAGTGTAATGTGAGTCTAAATTGTATACTAAATGTTTACGAGTATTATATTATATTTCGGTGGCCCTGCAGCAAGCGTACAGACATTCCCCTTTGTAGAAGAAACAGAATAAACATTGAATTATTATAACATCAACACAACACACACACAATCTTCACCGCCTGTACCTATATCAACGGAACACTAAACAATACTACAAACCATTAATTTAAAAACATACTATATTCACCTCACACATACAAATACATAATAAAAGATAATAAATAACACGTATACAGTGAAATGTAGAAGTTGATCATAGAAGAAATAACAGAACTATAACCACATTACAATCTACAAACACCATATACATTAACATAAACATACACATACATAAAAAACAAAAAACAAATACTAAATAATGTAACGTAGCAGTCATGAGAGGATAAATAAAACACTTCCACCAAAGTAAACAGTTAAAAACACACTACACACGTTCACCCATGACTCAAGGGAAGGGTGAAGAGCCTGACTTAGTGTTATAGAGGCCAAGGAACCCATAAGAAAGGATCGGAGTCAACACTATCACCTTATGCACCACAGACATAAGCGTGAGAATGTGATGGGAGACGAGTGAGGTTTAGAATTCAGCTACAAGTGGTTTCGGATTCCTTTACTGTGACGAATGAAGAGTTACATGATAAATGAAAGAGAGAAAGAGAGAGAGAAAGAGAGATAGATAGAGGGGGTTAGGTGGAGTCGTTACTGTACACCCTGCCAAAAAATAGTTAAAAAGTTATAAAAGTGAGTTCAAAGGTGTACTTCAGAAGCTGTCAGCCGTGCAATCGCAACACACCTAACACCCAAGCACTCACCTGTCATTGATTGGTTCACCTGAGTGGTGGGAATGCGGCTCAAGAAGCGGCCACTCCACCACCACCACCACCACCACCACCACCACCACCACCACCACCACCACCACCACCACGGCCACAGTAAGGGCCTCATTAACAGGTGGAAGGAGGGGGCGAGAGGAAGGAGGAGGAGAGGTGATCGATGCCCCCCACAAGCCCCCCCTTAACACACACACGCACACACACACACACACACACACACACACACACACACACACACACACACACACACACACACACACACACACACACGTGGAGGAAGCGTTGGAGAGAGAGAGAGAGAGAGAGAGAGAG
>JAPQNM010000033.1:3516987-3531987 GCA_029783475.1 Metacarcinus magister
CTTTGTCTGTTCGTGTAAGTTTCTTTTTAATTCGATTAGTTATCATTAAGTTAAGTGGTACTGTGATGAGTCCCACTTGTTATTTTTCCTTCCTTCTTTTATCTCTTCCCAAGTTGAAGACTGCCAATAGTATACAATTTTTCAACAATATTTTTTAAGATATTTGAATAATGATACGTTACATTATTAAAATTAGTAATAGTAATAGTAGTAGTAGTAGTTACATTATTATTATTTTTACTATTATCATTATTATTATTATTATTATTATTATTACTATTATTGTTATTATTGTTATTATTATTATTATTATTATTATTATCATTGCAGCCAAGATGCTTCACCTCGTAATGCGCAACACACGTCGTCGCTTGAAGGAAGAGCAGAAGCACCACAGCGAAGAAGAGGAAGAAGACGAGGAGGAGGAGGAGGAGGAGGAGAAGAGGAAGAAGACAAAGAGGAGTGGGAGAAGCAGAAGAAGGAAACACAAAAACAGGAGGATAAAAAGAAGAAAAAAACACAATCAGACCGTGACGGAAAAAAGACAAGCAGTAGAAAGTAAAACAAAAAATAATAATAACAATAATAAAAAAAAGCCACAGTCCACCATAAAATAATCCCATTTTCTCTTCACACTGCTGACAAACTTTCTTCCATTTTCCTTCTCCATGATTATATATGCACGTTACCCATTCACAAGGTTGTCAGTGTAAATTACATCACCAACAATACGCACACACCACCAATATTTCTACCTCAGTCCCACCGTAAAGTCTCCTCTTCACAGTATTGACACCACTATCAATACCTTCGTTTTCTGCAGTAATACGACACAAGAGAAAACCTTTATCACGCATTTGTATACATATTTTTTTTCTTTAGTCTGCCTGGTGCACTCAACTCCCTGGGAACAGTAACATCAATACAGGGACTCACGTGGCCTCTAGTAGTGTTAGTATAGAGCTCTGTGCCTTTCATTTAGAGTGGTTTTTAGTGTGGATTATCGACATTAACGTTATCGGAAGGAAGGCTCTGAAGATGAACGAGAGATAGGAAGGAAGGAACATCAGGATTCAAAAGGAAGATTTAGAGGTAAGTTATCCTTTGTTATTGTTGTTGTTGTGGTATTTGTAAAAGAAAAGTGAATTCCGTAGAGATTATTAAGGAAAAGAAGTGTTAGTTAGTTTTATAATTGTTAGGTTAGGTTAGGTTAGGTTACGTATAGACAAAGAAAATACGTGTTAGCTTTAAGAATTGTTGTCTTAGTAATATAAAAAAAAAACTATATTACGTAGAGACAAAGAAAAACATGTGTCATCTTTGAAAATTGTTGTCATAGTAATTTTAAATGAAGTTGAATTACGTAGAAACAAGAAAATTTTGTAATAGCTTAAAAAATTATTGTCTTAGTAAAATTAAAAGAATCTAAATTACGTAGAGACAAGGAAATATATATGTTACCTTTGAAAATTGTTGTCATAGTAATTCTAAATGAAGTTAAATTATGTAGAGACAAAGAGAAAAGAAGTTAGTTAACCTTGAAAATTATTGTCATAACAAAATGGGAAAAAAAATTTATTATATAGACAATGAAAAAAAAATTAGTTATCTTTTCAAATTTCTGTCATAGTAACAATAAATAAAAAATTATAAATATTTGACAGAGAAGACAACAATAAAGACAGAAAAAAGGTGAGTTGCATATCTTTCAAAACTACTCTCATAGAAATAAAGATAAAAACGATAGTAAGGATGAAAAAATATAGACGGAATAAAAAGTATAAAAAAACAAGTGACAGACAATTGAAGTAAATATAATATAGACGAAATAAGAAGTATAAGAAAACAAGTGACAAGAAATAGAAGTAAAAAAAAATATAAACATAGGCAGTCAAAAGAAGTGCAAGAAAACAAGTGACAGGTGATAGAGGTAAAAAAAAAATATAGACAGAATAAGAAGGCAAGTGGCAGGTAATGAAAGTATAAATGAAAGACTCGCCAACATAACCTTGCATGAGCCTTGGTATCGGCAACATTATGCAATATTTATCACTTCATTTTGCTCAAGTGTTGATGCTGCTGAAGGCTTTATGAGGGACGGAGTATTATCCTTCCTCCTTTACTCCCCTCTACTCCTTCCCTCCTTCCTTTACCTTTCCTCCTCCCTTTCCTCCTTCACTATTACCTTTCCTTCTCCTCCTCCTCCTCCTCCTAATCCACCTCCTCCTCCTCCTTCTCCTCTTCCTTCTACTTATTGTGACCTCTTACCTTAATTGTTGACCTTGACCTAACTTCCTACCTATCCATGACCTACCACCAGCTTATTCCCGTTTCAGAAGTGAGGTTACAGCGGATGGATCTTAACTACAGGAACTACTGCTGCTACTTCTGAGACTACTACTACTACTACTACTACTACTACTACTACTACTTTTACTGTTGCTCCTGTTGCTGCTTCTGTTACTACCGCCATCATGATGCTTATGTGGAGACAATATGCTGATAAAAACTCAGTAAGTATTTATTATTATTATTATTATTATCATTGTTATTATTATTATTAGCAGTGGTGAATGCATGAAAATAACGCGGCCTTGACTACCCTTAGAGGAGATGTGACCCTTGAATCCTATCAGGTGCGGGGAGGGAGAGGGCATGAGAGTTATATATGAAGTGGCAGAGGAAAAGTATTAACAGCAACAACTACTATATACTGTACCAACAAAAAAATCACACACTTAACTACCCACTAACTACCTACGTAACAACCCTTCCCCCTATCCTATCAACTGACTTCCAATTCCTGTGAGCTAAACATTGCAACAAGCAGTGACTCTCAGAGGAAGCGAACATTCACGATTAAACTCTAATGCCATAAACATGAAGACCTTTCCCTTTAAAGTTTAGGGTCTGATTAAATTTCTGGCCCTTGGATCCGTGTGGCCTCCTCGCTAGGGACTCTCTGTGTGTGTGTGTGTGTGTGTGTGTGTGTGTGAAAGTGAGTTTGTTTATATTTATTCTCTCTCTCTCTCTCTCTCTCTCTCTCTCTCTCTCTCTCTCTCTCTCTCTCTCTCTCTCTCTCTCTCTCTCTCTCTCTCTCTCTCTCTCTCTCTCTCTCTCTCTCTCTCTCTCTCATTCAAACACAAGAGCCAAAAATGTCAAATGGTCTTGCGTAAATCGAGTATAAATTAAAGACAACTGGTTATGTTATCGGCTTCCTCCACTTAGATCAATCCTGGCACCACACTTTACAACGGCACTTCTATTATAACCCACTAGAGCTCAAATTCTAACGACTTACTCCTATAACTTTCGACTATATATACATGCGTGCACTAACTCTCTCTCTGTATATCTATCTATCTATTATCTGGTATAGTTTCGCTCTTCCACTTAATATTACAATTCTCGACCTTATGGATAGGTGTTATACTGACGGTCTTTATAATTACAGTGCCCTTAACCTGTTCTCGTTTTCACGTATTTATTGAAACTATTCTAATTAATGCTGCAATATTTCTACATGAATGGAAATTAAATGCCTTGTTTCCCACTATATTTAATTTCTCGATTTCATAAGCACCTCTTTCTACATTTTTTTTTGGGGCGGGTTAAATCTACTATCATCTTTTGCATACATATTACTTTAGGATTTTTTAATGGATGTATTGTACTTTTAGGAGAGAATCCATTTAATTTCGAGCAGAGTTGAGCAGGAATGGAAATCGAGTGCCTTTGTTGGACTATTTTTTAGCATTACTTTTCCTTTTTATTTATATTCGTGATCGTGAACAGAGGTAACAAAAGGGTTGCCAGGATAGTATTTTGTATCAGTTTTAGTGACGAAATGTTTTTTTGCATTCACGCGTAATAAAACCGATTGGAAACGACGATTGTAATTCAGAATTCAACACATGACAGAGAGAGAGAGAGAGAGAGAGAGAGAGAGAGAGAGAGAGAGAGAGAGAGAGAGAGAGAGAGAGAGAGAGAGAGAAAGTAAAAATGAGCCAAGTTTGTACAGTAATATTTCATTTTCTTTTTCCTTAGCCTTTGAAGGGTGTCTGTGCCAAGCTGTCTTTCTCTTGCCTTAATTAGAGAACTCTTAGGGACTACTCTGCCTCTTTTTCTTCTTCTTCTTCTTTAACAGTAGTAGTAGTAGTAGTAGTAGTAGTAGTAGTAGTAGCAGTAGCAGTGTCTTTTATCAATTTCCTCTTTCTTCACTTGTGTTATATACAAGTAATCGGCTTTTCTGTCGATACATAGTACTTTTTTTACATCTTTTTCTTCTTTGCACTATTGAGAGAGAGAGAGAGAGAGAGAGAGAGAGAGAGAGAGAGAGAGAGAGAGAGAGAGAGAGAGAGAGAGAGAGAGAGAGATGTGTAAAATGTTAGGAAGGGACAGAAACATGATTGAAGAGGAAGGAAGTATAGACGGAAAGAGAAAGAGAGGGAGGAATAAGAGTTATGAAATGGGAGGAAGAGAAAATCTGAAAATATATAGACACATAGACTGACTGATGGACTGTCACTCAGTCACTCTTTGAAGAACTAACTGACTGACTGACTGACTGATTGACTGACTGACTGACTGACTAACTGATTGTCTCATGACTAATTTACTGACTGTCTGAGTGATTGATTGACTGACTCATTCAATCACTCACTCACTTTCACTACTGACTGACTGACCGACTGACTGACTGAATTTCTCATCGACTGACTGAAGGACAACCAAATAATCAGACAAACAAATGAATACACAGAAAAAAATCATTAAAAGATGATAAATAGCATAAACACAGCAAGCTTATTGAGATTGATAACTCAAACAACATTAAAGAGAGAGAGAGAGAGAGAGAGAGAGAGAGAGAGAGAGAGAGAGAGAGAGAGAGAGAGAGAGAGAGAGAGAGAGGTGGGCAACGAAGCACACAAGACAGACAACAAGGGGGCCACCGTGCCTGCCTTATCCAAACCCACCAGTGCCGCGCTAGCCATTGTGGAGGGAGCACGTACGCCTTGCATCTCCTCACCCCTGCCCCACGCACACCCCCTCACCCACCCACGCCAGCCTTCCCTAAGCACATCCCTGAACTTTGACCCCCGCGAGGCCCTGGGATATGGTGGGGCCGGGAGGGGGGCGGCTGAGAAGGGTCTATTGGAGTACGGTGACACTATTCCTCGCTACTGTCTGAGGTAGATTGAAAAAGTTTAATGGAGTGTTGGGATTAATCTGTGTTTCCATTACTCTGCGTGACTAAAGGATTTATAAGCGTTTTGTGGGATTGATGTGAACGTGGGAACCATTTGTAACATCAATTTTTCTGGTGTGTATCGAGTTTTTCCAAGTTAATGGTTAGTGGTTGTGATACTTCCTTGGTTCGTTATGGTTATCCCAGCGTGGGTGATGTACAATTATTAGCAGTGTTCATTATATACGTGTTCAGAATATACTTCATACTATACACTATGTTGTAAGAAATATTTGAGTGCCCCCTAAACTTGAAGCTCCCAAATAATACCATTACCATTACTAGTTATCTTATGCCTTAACTTAACTTATAGTCGTGAGTTGTTGTTTTTTTTATCTTTTCTTAAGGTATAGACTCCTGAGGCCGTGCATTTAGGCGAGCGTTGCGCCACTATGCGTCTTATTAACGGCACAAAACGCCACACAAGTTCCCTAAATTGGTTTCGCATCAGTTCCACATTTTCTGTTAATAATGGTGACAGCGGCTCATGATCTTGACTGTCGATCTTGTGTTGGGTTATTAAGGTTATGGTTATGGTTATGGTGGTGTGGTGTGGTGAGGAGGAAAGGTATTAAGATGTTATGGGACGTTACTTATTATTATTATTATTGTTGTTGTTGTTGTTGTTGTTGTTGTTGTTGTAGATTGGTGGTGTACTGTTTTGTTATGTCTTGCTATGCGACGTGGTGTCTCCTTGTTTACCTCCTCGCCTCCTCGTCGCTGTGAGACTCCCACCTTTACTTCGGGTCGCTTCGTTAGTGCAGTTTTCAGAAAAAGTGTAGTTTGTTTATAGAAAGTTCATAATTTTTTGTTTTTCGTCTTCTGTATTTTTATTATTCTCACACTTTTTTTTTGGGGGGGGGGCTTTGCTACACCAGCCAGTGATCGGCATGCGTGCACACACACACACACACACACACACACACACACACACACACACACACACACCGCCATTAGTAACTCCTGACAACATAGATGTACACAGATAAAATACATACACAATAGCAGAACACATACATGTACATAATTAATAACATCAATGAAATACACACACACACATACATACATACATACATACATACATACACAATATCACACACACACACATATACACATTACACGCCCATCCATCAATCCACACATCCATACATACATACCAACATACCAACATGCATACATACATGCATACACACACATTGGTGGCATGGCGTGAGGGTGAATAATTGAGAGTGTTTCCCTGGTGCTTGTATGCAGGTGGAGTGACACTGTAAAAACACGTGCAGGATTACAGTAATTGGCCCTATTGTAATTTTTTATGATACAGTATTGATGAGGCAGCAGAGGAAGGCTCAAGGATTATTGTTATTGTTTTATTTTTATTTTGTATTTTTCATTTTGTTCTCGACTGGGTTTTTGTTGTTCTCGTTGTTGCTTTATTAGTTGTATTAGTATTAGTAGTTGTTGTTGTTGTTGTTGTTGTTGTTGTTGTTACTGCTTTTGTTGTTGATATTAGCTTGTGTAGTAGTTGTTATTATTATCATTGTTGTTTTTTAATAATAGAACAGTACTATTCATATAAGTATTGGTTTTAATTTATTTTATCATTGTTGTTATTAATAGTGTTGACAAAAACGTGTTGGCAAACCCAAACGAACAAAAAATAACATTGATTCAGCAAAGTCCGTTACTAAAAATGCGTTCAACTAGACATAATCACAGAGTAACATATTCCAAACTTATATATACTGCACTTTACTTAGTCTTACTGTACTATCCCCTTGCCTCTAGTACATGTGTGTTGTATAGGAGACAGTACAATATATACCTGACCTCACCTATACGGAGATAGGTGTCATATAACAGGTAGAAGCAAGGCCATCTATTCCTCCATAAAAGCCTACTGACGCCAACGGTTTATGATATAGAAAAAAGAAAAAGAAAAAAAAATACTAGGTTTAAATACATATACAGGAGTGGCTAATACATGGAGTCTATAAAAAAAACAAATGCACATCATCTAACACCGCTGCGTATCATACATTTTCTTTATTGTTATTTCTTCACGTGTTGATGAGAAGCAGTGAATAAGTAAGGAGAATCGCGCCATCTAGTACAAGGTTAGGACACGTAAGCACTTTGAAGGACACTGGAGAAGGGAGGAGAGAGGAGGGGGAAGGGGAAGGTAAGGGAAGGGAGGGTAAGGGAAGAGGGGTAAGGGGAAGGTATGAACGAGAAAGAGGACGATGAGTGATGTTAAGAGATAGTAGAAAGAGTAGTAGTGGTAAGAGGAGGAGGAGGAGGAGAAAGAAGAGGAGGATGTTGTGTTCTCAAGTATCTCAGCTTCTTCCTTTAATAAAAACTCAGCCTAAGGTACCGTATCAAAGTTTTCTCCTCCTCTTCTTTCTCCTCCTCCTCCTCCTCCTCCTCCTCCTCCTCCTTCTCCTCCTCCTCCTCCTCCTCCTCCTCCTCCTCACCCTCCTCTTCCTCCCCTTGCTTCAGTCATCGCCTATTATCTGCACTATTAAGGAAAATGGTCCCCTTTCTCCCTAGTGTCAGCCTCTCTCTCTCTCTCTCTTTTCTCTCTCTCTCTCTCTCTCTCTCTCTCTCTCTCTCTCTCTCTCTCTCTCTCTCTCTCTCTCTCTCTCTCTCTCTCTCTCTCTCTCGGAAGCGTGTTTTTTTTTCCTACTCTTGTCTCCCTAATGAGGAACGTCCATACAACCCTCCTCTCTCTCTCTCTCTCTCTCTCTCTCTCTCTCTCTCTCTCTCTCTCTCTCTCTCTCTCTCTCTCTCTCTCTCTCTCTCTCTCTCTCTCTCTCTCTCTCTGGTAAAAGGGGCATCGAGACTTTTTTTTATTTTTTTTTCATTCTGTCATTTCTCATTTCGAAAAAATAGTCGTGTTTTGTAAATGATAATGAATTTACTTCCTTCAGCCTCGAGAAGAACGGAAATGGTACCTTTTTTTATTTTATTTTATGTGTTTAGAAAGTAGTGTTTTTTTTGTTGTTGTTTTTTTCTGGTTAAGGTTTGTGAGTCCTGACATATTTGAATTTTATAGAAAGTCTTGTTTTCTTTTATGCGTTCGTGGAAGACTAATTATTTACGGCTATTTATCTATTTATGCATTCAACTATTTTTTTTTTAACTGTTTATTTATTAATTCATTCATGTTTTATTCATGTTTGTTGATATACCTTCATGTTATTTTATTGCCATTCCTTTATCTTTTTATTTGTCATGTATGTTCCTTTAGTAACATAAGTATTTGTTTATTCCTTCCAAAGAGTGTTACGTTGTTTTGTTTTGTATCACACGGAAAAACAAGGACATTAGCACACAGCTAACTCTGGAACTCTCTTCCTTTGTCTGTTTTTCCACCTGCCTATGACTTGAACTCTTTCAAGAGAGGAGTGTCAAGACACCTCTAATGTTAACTGGATCTCCACCCCTTGCTTCTATTCTCCTACTGTCCTCTTTACAGCGTCTGGCGACAAGCGGGATTTTTTTTTTACTTATTTTTGTTTTCCCTTAGCCATTACCCTTTTAATATATATAAATAAATACACTTACGGAAACATTCTCTCTCTCTCTCTCTCTCTCTCTCTCTCTCTCTCTCTCTCTCTCTCTCTCTCTCTCTCTCTCTCTCTCTCTCTCTCTCTCTCTCTCTCTCTCTCTCTCTCTCTCGCTCTCTCTCTCATAAATCTTTTGAGGCGAAGTAATAAATCTTATGAGGCGAGGCTTGCACTACTAAGCCTGTTCCCTCTCGCAAAGCATCGTTCTCTAACAAAACTTATAAGAGTGTTTTAAAAGACTTAGTGATTATGAATGTTGACGAGAATAAATTGTTTTATAATCAGTGACGTATTGAGGAGGAGTAACGGAGTGAAGGGAAAATAAAATGTAAATAGATACGAGAAGATTGCGTTAAATTCTACTTGTACCAATGATGTCGTTAAGGAGTAGAATAAAAGGTTAGGTTAGGTTAGATTAGGTTAGGTTAGGCTAGGTTAGGTTAGGTTAGGTTAGGTTAGGTTAAGTTAGGTTAGGTTAGGTTAGGTTAGGTTAGGTTAGGTAGTATAACATATTTAACTCCTTTTTTTAAACACTAACATGACCACACACACACACACACCACATCTATTCTAACAAGGTTCCCGATAAGGTTATAAAATGATGACCCGGCGTACTAATGACTGTTTGACTGCATTGCTGGGGAACGCGTTTACATCTACCTACGTTTGCTTCTCCTACTGTTTGCTCTAAGTTAAGGACACACCACCTATATTGAAACCTCATGTGGTGTGAGTTTCTATATAATTCAATGTAATTCTCCAGGGCCTTAAATTGAAACCTTGTCTAGTGTGAGGTTCTATGTATTTATATGTAATTCTGAAGGTCCTTAGAACACAACTTTCTGCACCAAGTAACATTACCTGCCACTGTGCCACCCTAACATACGGACTTCATCTCGTACAAGTGTGAAAATAACGATATATAATACAACTCCTCCCGTAACAGTGACAGAGGAACATTAGGTCGGTAATGGAGCGTTGGCTGGCGGACACCTTACCTTACCTTACCTTACCTTACCTTATCTTACCTGCCTCTCGTGATCATAAGTACGGAAGAAAATAGAAACTCAAGGAAAAGATATTGAAAATGGTGGAAGTTGGTAATATATACATTGCTACAAGTCCTTTTATACCTGTTTCAGTGTACCTGTTTCAGTTTATAATTCTCTTTCTATAACGGAGATACATAGTGATTGAAGTCGTGTGATTCGTTAAATTCTTTCCCTCTCTTCCTGCTGGACGTAAATGATTCACTCTAGGATGTGATATGTGTTAAGGAGTCATAATTAAAGATAGTGTCTCGTGTCCAGTGGTTCCGAGACATGTATTGAGTGCGTTCCCCTCCACACTATGACTGAGTGGTAATGTAACTGTCTGTGTTATCATTGTTTACTTAACCACCACTACAGTTGTTGTGGTGTTACTACCTCATATTACGTGGTAGTTAGTTCTTGGATCTGCTATAGAAACAACTCAACACCAGTGGGTTGTTCCTGCCATCTATGTGTGATAATTGTTACTAGAGTGGAAACACCGACATCTATTGGCAATATGTCAGACCAATTTTGCGACTACACTGCCTTCTATTGGCACAATTCCGAATTATGTTTTAGGAAAGGCCATCTTTTGACTAAATATTACACCAATATTTCTATGTCACTGCCATCTGACGTTGATGTATTACACTAAAGAAATGCTACTATATCGACGTATCAGTTTCACGTCCTATACGTAGTTGGAAGTCTGAGCTTAACGATGATTAAGTAGTGAAGCAGCTCGTGTATATTGAAAGAGTCTCGTTACACCCAACAAACCCGCGCGAAAAAAGCAGAAATAAGATAAAAACACTAAAATCGGCACAGTCCATGACTCACCATTACACATAACACTGACAACACACCCTTCAACACCCTTTACAGTACATATAAATGCACTTATACCCTTGTTAGGAAGCGAGAATGGCAGCTTATTGCCCGGAATCATCGGATACGAAACTATCACGTATATGCATCTAGAGTCGTATATATATATATATATATATATATATATATATATATATATATATATATATATATATATATATATGTATATATATATATATATATATATATACATATATATATATATATATATATATATATATATATATATATGTATATATATATATATATATATATATATATATATATATATATATATATATATACATGGGTGAGAATGATCTGCTTGCAGTTAGTGTGAAGAAGGTGAGCCAATCAGCCAATAGCGTACCTGCTTGAAGTTCGTGTGAACCAATCAGACAACAGTTGAACTGCTTGTTATTAACTGTGAATATTTACTACCTCAATATTTTCACCATTGCGGTTTATCCAGCTAGCAGTATTTGATATAAAAGAAATTCAGTCATGACTGGAAATAATTCACAAATAATTGTTGTTGAACAAAAAATCAATTCACGAAGACGAGGTCCACGAAGATTCTTCGCTCGTCTCTTCGCTCGCTTCTTGGCACTGTTTAAGAAGAAGAAGCACGGACGCCATTCCAAGGGTAAGAATGGTGATGCTCGTAAGCATTCTGTGCCAGATCTGACGTCCAACACGTCCTTACCTAAAGAAACAGAGCTACAACAAAACAATGAGGAGCAGCATGAAGCCACGAAGGAGAAGTTGGAGTCCAAGGCTGTCAAGACCTGGGCCGTCCCAGACTGTGACTCTCGGGTAGAAAGTCCGTTCCAGACTCTGACTCCCGGGTAGAAAGTCCGTTCCAGACTCTGACTCCCGGGTAGAAAGTCCGTTCCAGACTCTGACTCCCGGGTAGAAAGTCCGTTCCAGACTCTGACTCCCGGGTAGAAAGTCCGTTCCAGACTCTGACTCCCGGGTAGAAAGTCCGTTCCAGACTCTGACTCCCGGGTAGAAGAAGAGTTTGTCGCAGCGGATTCACTTCCTGATTCTGACGATACCAACGATCAAGAGTTCATTTCACCTCCATCCACCTCCTCCCCCTTGTCCTGCCCACACCCGGAACTACTGATGCGGCCCCGCGGGGCGCTCCTCACCTTCTGCAGCACCGTCGTCGACCCGCATGCCATCCTCCTGGTGGGCACTAACAAATTCGAGAATGACCACCTCATCTCACAGGCAACGGAGCGCGTCCTATTTTTCCACGTGGACGACCTGCCTTCTGCACATGTCTACCTGCAGCTGGAGGCCGGCGAGGGGCTCAAGGACGTGCCTTAAGCCCTGCTGCACGACGCGGCACAGCTGTGTAAGGCCAACAGCTCCCAGGGCAACAAGCTGGCCAACGTGGTAGTGATGTACACGCTGGGCTCAAACCTACGCAAGGATCGCCACATGAAGGCCGGCGAAGTGGGCTTCGTTAACGAGAGGAACGTGCTCAAAATATTAGTAGCCAAGTGAGATGAAAAGGTGATGAGCCGCCTCAACCAGACCAAGAGGAAGGTGTTTTCAGCCAAGACGGAGCGAGAGAAACAGGAGAAGGTCCTGGAGCGACAGCGGCAGAAGACAAAGATTAAGGACCAACGACGACAGCAGCGGCTACAGCAGCAGCAGCAGCAGCAGCAGTAGCAGCAGCAGGCGAACAATGGATCAGTAATGGACGTTTGTCAAGATTCACTTGATTCAAACGATGCTGCTTGGGGCATCGAGCCCGACGAGCCACCAGCGGGCACCCGCGCTGCTGGCAGGTCGAGGCGCAGAAAGAAGAAGGAATGCACCGAACAGGAACATTCCGAAGAACCTGAGAATGAGACGGAGACACCAACGCAGAAACAGACAGTCCGCTGTTTCCCGGTGACTGCCGATCAGCGCCGTGTGCTGCAAGGCTGCCGCGCCCAAGTGGAACGCAGGCACGATGTTCGAGTGGATCCTCCTCGGAAAGGCGACGCTGAAGGGCGAGGTACTGTTACCGGTAACCCCGAGAACGTGGCCGAGGCTTTGGCAGAACTGCGAAGACTCCTTCATGGTGCTGCAGAGCCCGTGGAGCCTCAAGCCAATAAGGGAAAAAAGGCCAAGGCACTGCCAAAAGACCAAAGCCACAAAACCACTAAACACGCCAACACCAAACTCAACAAAACTGAAAACACAAACAAACCTCAACAAAGCAAAGAAAACGAACACGTGAAACGTCGAGGTGAGCGTCACAATAAGAAGGTTTAACACTACAACACAATGACTCAAGCCCTAGGACTCAGCCTGCACCAGCCGTGCAAGGTAGGAAGGTTTAACACTACAGGATAAAGACTCAGCCCACGCCGTCAGCCTGCACCAGCCGTGCACATAAATAATCTTGCGTCAGCCTCTTCACAACATGACCAATGAGTCTCACCTTCTGTACTTCATTCACTCATATAATTGTTCATCTATGTCTTACTAATGGTTATTGTATTACAAACACCACCAAGCAACAAGACGTGCGGAAAACTGTCTCTTTGTCATGATAATTCTCCGCAAACCACAAGTTACCAGCTGCCATTTCTTATCTTATATATATCTGTTTGTTTTAGTGTCATTATAATTTATGTCCTTAGTTATCTGTACATGAATATATGATTTTTACATTGTATTGTGTAAACATAACAATTTACTGTATAGATAAAGCTCAAAAATATCTAATTCTTGATGTATATTTAATTTCAATGTATCATACTGTCATGCAGCAGATTAACGGAATGAAAAAAAAGTGCTTTAAAACTTTTTTTTCTTAACCATTATAGACAACCCTACCGTAAAAGGACTGTCACTCATAATACTGACATGCTTGTGTGTGTGTGTGTGTGTGTGTGTGTGTGTGTGTGTGTGTGTGTGTGTGTGTGTGTGTGTATTTATTTAGTGGCTCAGAGTCCCAAGTTCGAGTCCCGGTAGCTCGGTACCCTCTGGCCACTTTTCTTTGGTAATACCGCTGACTGGCCAAAGATCACCCACATGCTGCCATAACACTATCCTCGACGGGACTGCAAAGCTTCAGTGGGTGTCACTTTAAAAACAATAATTAACCTGCGCTACTAACAGGCGGAGGCCGACCATCTAAAGCAGTGGTTCCCAACTCCAAGGTCGCGACCCAAATGAGGGTCGCTGGAGGGTATTAAAAAAAATAGTAATAAACAACAGGGGGTTGGAGGAATGGGAATGGAGGTGAGGGGGAGGGGGAGGAATGGGAATGGAGATGAGGGGGAGGAGGAGGAATGGGAATGGAGGTAAGGGGGAGGTGGAGGAATGGGAATGGAGGTGAGGGGGAGTTGGAGGAATGGGAATGGAGGTGAGGGGGAGTTGGAGGAATGGGAAACACTGATCTAGACTTTACACAAGGGCTCAGCATCCTCTTCCTCCAGCATCCTTCTGGCGGCCACTAACACCCTTCCATCCTCTCCTCGACTCTCCCCTGACCCTACATAACACACACACACACACACACACACACACACACACACACACACACACACACACACACACACACACACACACACACACACACACACACATATATATACACACCTTCCCCTTCTCTTCCCCACCTGTATTATGTATGTACCGCTCCATTGGTCTGCATAGCCCTTGGTATTACCCCTCAGCGATGCCCTTACAGTCATTACCGTCACCTGGCCTACCTGTAATCCTCCACACACCTGTAACTGTACTATTCGGTTCCTCTTGGGTGTTTTTGTATTTTTTGTTCTTCTTTCCGTCAAGATTAATACTGGTTCTTCTTATATTCTATCGTCTCGTCTATTAATGTGTTACTTTTTATATTCCTTCGCGGTCGTTACATCCGGAAAATTAAATCAATCTAAAATGAATAAATAATAATAAAAAAATATATATATACGTCATATTCTATTTCGTGAACAATAATATTAATAACAACAACAATGAAAACTTGTCCTGTCCTGTGTTTCTTGGTGCACGTTAAGATGGAAATTAGTGTTCGTGTATTCCTCTGCACGTCACAGCAGAGGAACGCCATTAAAACCGTACTGTCCCGCGCGTCAAGACTGTCCCTCCGCCGCCGCCACGCCAACAGTTTGTCTGCTAGCCACGCCAAGCTAAGCCAAGCGTGTTATAGTGGTGGTGGGTTGTAAGTGTTTTGATCAGTCGTGTTTGTATTAGATTATGTGTTGTTTATGATATGTTAAGGTCTGTGTATTGTATCTGTGTCTGTGTGTATCTC
>JAPQNM010000033.1:3536987-3542397 GCA_029783475.1 Metacarcinus magister
CTCTCTCCCTCTCTCTCCTCTCTCTCTCTCTCTTTCTTCTCCCTTAAAGATGAAAGACGCAACCGAAATATAGTAGAGTGCACAGTTTGACGGACTTCGGCGGTGTATATATATTTTTTTTTGGGTCTCTCATCTCCCTCCCTCCTCTCTCCTCATCTCCGCGCCGCCTCTCGCTCATCACACCCAGGCCTCACACTATCTCGCCATCTCCCATCCTCCGCACGACGGATATGCCCCTCTCCGCGATGGCTCCTATCACCCCTTCCTCGTCATCTCTCATCCCCAGTCTCTCCGCCTCTCTCCTCCGGCCTCCCCCCCTTCTCCTATCACCCCTCTCTCTTCCTCCCTCTCCTCCTCTCTCTCGTCTCCTCATCCCTCTCTCTCTCGCTGACAGTAATCAAGTTATATACCGTATAAAAAGCCTATGTCACCCGTTCCCATGATGCCGTTTGTGTTGTGATGTTTGTGCGTGTGTGGTGTGGCGTTGTTGTTGTGTGTGTGGTGTGTGTGTGTGTGTGTGTGGTGTGGTGTGTTGTGTGTGTGTGTTGGGTGTGTTTGTTTGCATGACAATGACAAACAGGAAGAGAGGAGGAGAGCGAAAAGGCAAAGATAGGGAGATAGTAAAGAAGACAGGTAGTTATACAGAGCAAGACAGATATCGCGAAAGACAGAACAAGCCATAGGACAGACAAGACAGACAGGACAGACCGAGATAGCCCAGGACAGACCAGACAGACATACCAAAGACAATGAGGACGCAGACATACATTACGACAGAGAACAGACAAAGATAGAAAGGGTAAAGTACAACAACTAGCAGCCATTAATAGAGGAGAGAGAGAAAAAGTAAAGAAAGAAAGAAAGTAGAGAAACAATGTCTTGGACAAGCCATACCAAGAGAGAAAGCCAGGATATGAAAGAAAGAACCTTAGGCAGCAACTAGCCAATACAAGAGAGAGAGCATAGAGATGAGTGATATATCTAGCTATATAGTGAGAGCGAGAGACAGAGAGAATGCTACCTAATATATGACCCTGAGGTAATCAAAGGACCGCCCTTCCCTCGCAAACTAAAGGTGATCAGGGCATTGTCAAGTCTCTCCGCTCTCTCTCTCTCTCCTCTTGCTCTTCCTCTCGAGTCTCTCTCGCCTCTCCTGCTCCTCATCTCCTCTCTCCGTCTCCTCTCTTTTCCTCTCCCCCTTCCCTTTCCCCCCCCCTCTTTTTTCCCCTCCCCCTCCTTTTCCTCTCTTACACCTATTGCCTTCATCTTTAAATCTTCAAACCTGCCCCTTCTACATTTCCCTCCTCCTGCCTTCTTTTTTCCCCCCTCCTCCTCGCCTCCTCCTCTCTCCTCCTCCTCCCTCCTTGCCCCCACTCCGTCCTCCTCTCCTCCTCCTCTCACCTTTCTCCTTTCATTTTACAGTTACGGGGGGCTTCATTTTTTTTGTTTTTTTTTTTTGTTTTGTTTGGGTTTTTTTTCTCTTTTTGCTCACAGTTTTCCTTCCGCTTCGTTATTTTGTTTTATATTCTTTTCCTCCGTCCTTCCTATCCTTTACCCTATCCTTTTGCTTTTCCTTTCTCGCTCGACCGGGATACTCGACTCTCCCTCTCTTTCGTGCCACTTTGTATTTTACATTTCCTCCTCTTTTTTTTCTCTTAAAAAAAAAACCCCTCTTTCCGTCTTTGTTGTTGTTGTTGTTTGTTTTGTTGTTGTTGTTGTTGTTGTTGTTGTTTTTTGTTGTTGTTGTTTGTTTTGATTGTTGTTGTTTTGTTGTTTTTGTTGTTGATTGTTGTTGTTGTTGTTTTGTTGTGTGTTGTTGTTGTTGTTGTGGTTCTTCTGTTCTTCTTCTTTCCTTCTTCTTCTTTTTTCTTTCTTTCTGCTTCTTATCTTCCTACTTCTTTTTTTCTACTTCTTCGTTTGCATTGTTTGTCCCTCCTTTAATTGTTTCCTCCCTTCCTTCGCTTCGTATCCTGTCTCCCCCTGCTCCTCTTCGTCTTGTTCCTGCTTCTCTTCAATCTAATCCTCATACACACACACAACACACACACACACACACCCACAACACACACACAACACCAACACCAGTCACAACACACACATACACATACACCCAGTCGTTTTCTTTCTATCTCCCTCCTCGAGCCATTGTGTCTGCTGAACACATTAAAATTTTTTAAAAGATTCGTGTGTGTGTGTAGCGTGTGTGTGTGTGTGTGTGTGTGTGTGTGTGGTGGTGTGTGTGTGTGGGGTGTGTGTGTGTGTGGGGTAGTGTGTGTGGTGTGTCGCTTAGTCATCTTGTATTCTTCGGTCCAATAGAATAATTCTTCTTGCTTCTTTTTTTTTTTTTTTTTTTTTTTTTTTTTTTTTTTTTTTTGTTTTTTTTGTTTTTTTTTTTTGTTGGCTTTATCTTTCATGCACGTACAAGTGTGTTGGCCACTTTAATTGCATTCTTCTTACAGCGTACTATAGTGAGTACGTTTTTTTTTTATCTCTGCGTGTTGGTGCGCGTGTGTGTGATGCATATGTGTTGTGTGGGTGTGTGTGTGTGTGTGTGTGTTGTGTGTGTGTGTGTGTTCGTACTAGAAATCCTGCCTTATTCAATATCAGTAAGTATCATGTGTAAATTTCGTTAAAACCAGTTAGGATCAGATGAGCTTTGTTGTGAGTGCAATTGTGTGCGTGTGCGGGTGTGCCGTGCAAGGATCATTCCTGAACTCTTACAATATTCCACGACCGCTACCGACCCGCATCCAGTGTTTTAAGAGACCCGCATTCGAGGTCTCTGTGAAGTAGTATAGTAGTAGTAGTTAAATTAGTAGGTAGTAGCAGTCAATAGTAGTAGTAGTAATAGTAATGAGTAATAGCATTAGCAGTAGACACAATCGTAGTGCGAGTACCGAATAGATGTATGTAGGCAGTAGTTGATAGTAGTAGTAGTAGTAGTAGTCGCAGCAAGTCATACAGTAGATCGTAGTAATCCGTATCAGTAGTAGTATAAATAGAACCAACAACCCCCGAAATCGTTGACTATCCATCTTTGCCTGAGGGAATTCCGTGGGTTGTTTTCCGCATCGATAATTGCAGCATAACAGACGCCAGCACAGTGCCCTTCTCCCCTCTGTTCAGAGCCCCTGTGGTCCGTTAAGGCAGGCAAAGGACAGGTGTCAGGGCGGAAGGAGGGAAGAAAGGAGGGAGAAGAAGAGGTAGAGAGGAAAGAAGAGGAGAGAGCAAGAGAGGAGCGAGAGGGAGAGGGCAAGAGAGAGGAGAAGAGAGACGAAAGAGAGAAGTGAATGAATGACGGATTGGAGAGAACAATGGAGAGTTTAGGCTTCACTCCTCGTTTTTGGTTTATTTTTTTTTTATTCTTCCTCTCTGATTTACCAATATTTTGACCATGTAAATATTTGAGACCTGAACATACCACAACACATATACAACACACACGCACACACACACGCACACACACACGCCACACACCACACACACAACCCACACACACACACAACCCACACACAAACACACACACCCCCACACACAACAACGCACACACTAGCGGCACCCAAACCCCCACCCAACTCATATTATGTTTTTTATTATCTTTCTTCTTTTTCCTCTTCTTCTTTCTGTTTTTTTTTTTGGTTTTCCCTCTCTCTCTCTTTTTTTTTTTCTCGTTTTTTTTTTTTTAGAATCAAACACTAGACCCAACATTCCCACTGTTGTCTACTAATTTTGATGTCCGTTTTAGTATTCACACTCGAACCTTGCCTACAACACACACACACACACATAACAGCAACCCAGCACACACACACCATCAACACAACACACACACACCACACACACACACGTTACTACTCCATGGAAAACGATAAATAGTCAACACCGTATCACTATTTTTATAACTATAACAAATTATTATCTTATTTTATTTGTTTCCTCCACCACCACCACCACCGACTACCAACACCACCACGCCCACCATCACCACCACCACTAACACCACCACCACCACCACTCCCAACCCACCAACCACCCACCACCACGCACCACCACACCACACAACCACACACGAATCAAAGTATATAGTTTCTGCCAGGAAATATTCCCTTCCTTTCTCCTTACTTTTTTTTTCTCTCTTCTTTTATTCTTCTTTCTTTTTTCTTTTTCTTATTATTTTTTCTTTTTTTTATTTCTTTATCCTGCCTCTTTTTTCTTTCTCTTTTTTCTTTTTATCTTACCTTTTTTTTTCTTCCTTTTTCTTTTTTAATTTTTCACTTTTGTCAATTTCACGTTCCCCTTTTTTTTTATTTTTTTTATTATCTTTATCCTTTCCTTTTTTTATTCTATTATTCTTTATTATATATAATTTACTTATCCCCTTTTTATTTTTTTTCATTCTCTTTTTTCTTCCCTTCTTTCCTTAATATCTCACACTTTTTCCTTTCTTTCATCATTATTTTCATCTTTATCTTTACTCTTTTCCCATCTATCTAAATCTATTTTTCATCTTTTTTTTTTTGTTCTTTTTCTTTTTTTTTTCTTCTTTTTTTTTTTTTTTTCTCCTTCCTCTCATGGCCTCCCTCGAATGTTTTATTTTCCCTTCTTATTTTCCTACGTAATTTTCTCCTCGCGTTTGCAATTGTTAACAACACGAACTTTTTCTTTCTTGGTGTGCGTTTTAAAAAAAGGACGTATGCCCTCTTCCTATCCCTCACTCCTCCATCCTCCTCCTCCTCCTCCCTCCTCCTCCTCCTCCTCTTCTCTCCTGGTCCTCTAATCTCCATGCCATCTCCATATCCCTCTCGCTTATCCGTTTTCCTTGCCCCTCTTTTTTCCTTCTCTCCTTTCAGAATCTGCTCCTCTCATTTTTCCCTTTTTTTATTATTATTTTTCCTCCATTCTGGCTCGTATGTCTGTAAGTTTTTTTTCCTGGTTTCCCCCGTTTGGTGTCTGTTAAACTAGTGTGTGTTCTTTAAATTATCCTTTCATCTCGTTATAACAACTCATAATATTCTCTGTGTTGTTATTTCTCATCTCCTCTCTACTCCCTCTCCGTCTCTCTCTCTACATCTCCCCTCCCTCTCCCTCCTCTCCCTCGTCTCTCTCTCCCTCTCCTCCCTTCTCTTCATTCTCTCTCCTCCTCTCGTCTCGCCTCTACTTCTCTCTCCCTCCTCCTCTCCCTTCTCTGCCTCTTTTCTCATTCCTCCTCTCTCTCCCCTACTGCCCTCTCGCCTCCGCCTCTCTCCTGCCCCTCCCTCCCCACTCTCTCTTCTTCTACCTCTCTCTCATTCTCTGCTCTCTCTCTCTCCTACCCATCCCTCTCCCCTCTCTCTTCCATCCTCCTCCCTCACTCTCCTCTCTCTTAATGCGCGTTGGATTGGCTCTGGTGTAGGGCTATCGCGTGTGGGAG
>JAPQNM010000033.1:3542497-3554997 GCA_029783475.1 Metacarcinus magister
TATAATAAACCAAGTTATTTTTATTAATTAAAGACTAAATGAATATCACAGTCACGTTTCCTACCTCTACTTTTTACCTCCATCCATTCCTTCCTCCCACTTTCCTCCAACTTGCAAAAACATTAACTCGGTGAATATTGCAGATTTCATACTGCTGACAAGATGCAACTTTAGCAATATATCAATGCCAGGTGTTGGATATTAATTAAAAGCTGCTACTTCATTTGTGAGTTATGATTGTGTGTGTGTGTGTGTGTGTGTGTGTGTGTGTGTGTGTGTGTGTGTGTGTGTGTGTGTGTGTGTGTGTGTGTAATCAAGTAACTAATGGCTTGTGTGTTCCTGCTGTGTTTGTTTTGTGCTATGGCTGTGTGCTGTGATGGTGGTTGAGGGCGAGTTGGTTTGATGTTTCAGCTTATTATTAGTATATATTATTTTCAATGTTATTACTGTGTTTCTTGTGTTGTTATTGTTATTTAACCCTTACACTGCCGAGGTCTTTTCTAAGTGTTCGATTTATAGATTTTTAAAAAAGTTATGATTTTATTCAAATTTTTCTTTATCAACTCACAACGATCTGAAGAATAGAGGAAACATATTTTTCTTTCTATACACAATATATCTTGGATGCAAATATTCTGTAAAAATGTGCCATTGACAACTTGACGCAGCTCATCGGATAGGCTAGCGTCGTTGTCCACGTTGCGGCACCATGATCTATTGTCACCAATCAATCAATCAATCAATCAATCGTTGTCCACACTGAACACAGCACCAACATTTTGAATGTACAGCCTGCCTGCCTGACATCATTCATTCATCCACCCACCTATACATCCACCCACCCATCCATCCATCCATCCACCCACCCACCCACCCACCCACCCACCCACCCACCCACCCACCCACCCATCCACCCACCCACACACCCATTCACCCATCCACCCAGCAACCCCATCCACCGTTCATCCATCCTACCACCCAACCATCCACCATCCATCCACCCACCCACCCACCCACTCCTTACATTGATAAGTTATTTATCTTTTCTTGGGTCGCTGGGTGGTGTGTTTACAAACGTGGCAGTCCTTTTGTGTTTGTGTTCGTTTTGTTAGTCAAAATTATACCACAAATGATAATGACAATAATAAAAATAATAATAATAATAATAATACACATACTAATGATAAATATAATAATAATAATAATAATAATGATACGACTACTACTAATAATAATGATAATAATAATGATAATAATAATGATGATACAATAATAATAGCAATAATAATAAAAATAATAATAATAATGATAATGATAAATATTAATGATAAAAATAAATTTTAATGATCACCCTCATCTTCTGCTCCCCCTACCTATTCATGCTCCCACTCCCTCTTCATGCTACCCTCCTCTTCCTGCTCAACTCCCCTCTTCTGCTCCCCCTCCTCTTCCTGCTCCGCTCCCTCTTCCTGCTCCCCTCCCTCTTCCTGCTCCCCCTCCCTCTTCCTGCTCCCCCTCCCTCTTCCTGCTCCCCCTCCCTCTTCCTGCTCCCCCTCCCTCTTCCTGCTCCCCCTCCCTCTTCCTGCTCCCCCTCCCTCTTCCTGCTCCCCCTCCCTCTTCCTGCTCCCCCTCCCTCTTCCTGCTCCCCCTCTCTCTTCCTGCTCCCCCTCCCTCTTCCTGCTCCCCCTCCTCTTCCTGCTCCCCCTCCCTCTTCCTGCTCCCCCTCCCTCTTCCTGCTCCCCCTCTCTCTTCCTGCTCCCCCTCCCTCTTCCTGCTCCCCCTCCTCTTCCTGCTCCCCCTCCCTCTTCCTGCTCCCCCTCCTCTTCCTGCTCCCCCTCTCTCTTCCTGCTCCCCCTCCCTCTTCCTGCTCCCCCTCCCTCTTCCTGCTCCCCCTCCCTCTTCCTGCTCCCCCTCCCTCTTCCTGCTCCCCCTCCCTCTTCCTGCTCCCCCTCCCTCTTCCTGCTCCCCCTCTCTCTTCCTGCTCCCCCTCTCTCTTCCTGCTCCCCCTCTCTCTTCCTGCTCCCCCTCCCTCTTCCTGCTCCCCCTCCCTCTTCCTGCTCCCCCTCCCTCTTCCTGCTCCCCCTCCCTCTTCCTGCTCCCCCTCCTCTTCCTGCTCCCCCTCCCTCTTCCTGCTCCCCCTCCCTCTTCCTGCTCCCCCTCCTCTTCCTGCTCCCCCTCTCTCTTCCTGCTCCCCCTCTCTCTTCCTGCTCCCCCTCTCTCTTCCTGCTCCCCCTCCCTCTTCCTGCTCCCCCTCTCTCTTCCTGCTCCCCCTCCTCTTCCTGCTCCCCCTCTCTCTTCCTGCTCCCCCCTCCCTCTTCCTGCTCCCCCTCCCTCTTCCTGCTCCCCCTCTCTCTTCCTGCTCCCCCTCCCTCTTCCTGCTCCCCCTCTCTCTTCCTGCTCCCCCTCTCTCTTCCTGCTCCCCCTCCCTCTTCCTGCTCCCCCTCCCTCTTCCTGCTCCCCCTCCCTCTTCCTGCTCCCCCTCCCTCTTCCTGCTCCCCCTCCCTCTTCCTGCTCCCCCTCCCTCTTCCTGCTCCCCCTCCCTCTTCCTGCTCCCCCTCCCTCTTCCTGCTCCCCCTCCCTCTTCCTGCTCCCCCTCCCTCTTCCTGCTCCCCCTCCCTCTTGGCGCTCCTTGGTCCCCTGCCGCCTCTTTCGCCGGCCGCCCCCGCGGCGGCGGCGGCGGCGGCGGCGGCGGCGGCGGCGGCGGGGGCGGGGGAGCGGGGGCGCATCTTCTGCTTTTGCTGTCGGCGTTTGGCGCGGGGCGAGCGCGCGCGCGCGCGCGCGCGCGAGCGCGCGCGCGCGCGCGCGAGCGCGCGCGAGCGAGCGCGCGCGCGCGAGCGCGCGTCGAGATCGCGAGCTACATCGAGAGCATCAAATAGTTTTAGGCGTATCACACATGCGTATATAGTGTTTACTATTATAGTCATGATGAAACTGAGTCCAGATTCGTGTTCAGTTTGACTGAAAACCTTTAGGTACAAATTTTCATGAAATTCTGAGGTGTGGAAATTTTTCACGAAATTTTCAAGGGTGTCACCTTAGATTTTTTTCATGAAATCATGTTTTTCAAAATAACTCGAAAAGTATGAGGTTTACGTAAAAAACATACGTAATAGTAAATATAGAGCAGGAGACGCCCGTTCCTTTGAGCTTTACTAGAATGTAATTGGAATGTAAGTAATGGAGATATTGATATATTTGTATTTTACACGAAACTTCTACTTAATTACATTTTTCTCCTAAACCAAAAGAGTAATTTACAAACGGATGACACCATCAGATAGAACTTGTCAAGCTGAACAACTTTGTTTCTATACATCTTTGTTGTAGGACTAATACTTTACTTGTAAAATGACTAAACTATTTTGGACTCAAATTCTGGTGGAAATCTTCGGGCCAAAAATTTCACGAATCCATTTTCATCACAAATCCACGAAAACTTATATTGAAGTTAAAGGTTTTGAAATTAATAATAATACATGTTAAGGAAGTGTTGCTGTTGGAGTAATAATATTAATAATTATAATAATAAATATTAATGATAAAATAAATATTAATGATAAAAATATATATTAATGATAAAAATATATATTAATGATCAAAAATATATATTCATGCTCACACTCAACTCTTAATGTCCACTCTCTTCATGCTAAACATAATATTACTGCTACCACTCCATATTCATGCTACCACTCCATCTTCCTGATCCACATACTCTTCTGCTCCACCCTCTCTCTTCCTGCTCCACACTCTCTCTTCCTGCTCCACTCTCTCTTCCTGCTCACCCCTACTCTTCCTGCTCCCACTCTCTCTTCCTGCTCACCCCTCCTCTTCCTGCTCCCCCTCTCTCTTCCTGCTCCCCCTCTCTCTTCCTGCTCCCCCTCTCTCTTCCTGCTCCCCCTCCCTCTTCCTGCTCCCCCTCTCTCTTCCTGCTCCCCCTCCTCTTCCTGCTCCCCCTCCCTCTTCCTGCTCCCCCTCTCTCTTCCTGCTCCCCCTCCCTCTTCCTGCTCCCCCTCCCTCTTCCTGCTCCCCCTCCTCTTCCTGCTCCCCCTCCCTCTTCCTGCTCCCCCCTCTCTCTTCCTGCTCCCCCTCTCTCTTCCTGCTCCCCCTCCCTCTTCCTGCTCCCCCTCCCTCTTCCTGCTCCCCCTCCCTCTTCCTGCTCCCCCTCCCTCTTCCTGCTCCCCCTCTCTCTTCCTGCTCCCCCCTCTCTCTTCCTGCTCCCCCTCCCTCTTCCTGCTCCCCCTCCCTCTTCCTGCTCCCCCTCTCTCTTCCTGCTCCCCCTCCCTCTTCCTGCTCCCCCTCCCTCTTCCTGCTCCCCCTCTCTCTTCCTGCTCTCTCTCTATCTGCTCTACTCATCTCTCTCTATCATCTCTCCTCTCTCTCTCTCTCTATCTCTCCCTCTCTACCCCACGCTGGGGTGTGACTGGTTTGAAAAGGGGCGTGGTTAATGCTTGTATACCCGGTAGTTGCCAATTTGTCGCTACAATTAATAATTTTGTTTACAGCAATTGCTGTAGACGGCAGTGTAAGGGTTAAGTTAACGAGGCAGATGTTGTTGTTATTAGAGCGAGAGAGAGAGGTGGGGTGGGCGGCTAGAGGTAGCCCCAATTATATCACAATCAGGTTATGTTGTGCAGGTGACACCCTCCTGGATGCCCTCTCAGGTGTGTTCTAAGATTCATTAATGCACACCTGGACGAAGGGAAGGGAAGGGAAGGGAAGGGAAGGGAAGGGAAAGGCTACCTCATTCACCTACTATACTATTTCTTCTACCGCATCTACTACCACCACTACTACTACTACTACTACTACTCTACTACTACTACTACTACTACTACTACTACTACTACTACTACTACTACTACTACTACTACTACTTTATTCGTCTCCAAGCAAGTCGTGCAGCTGAAACTACTATCACTATTACATTGACTATTTTTTTATATATTCCTTGTCTTTGGTGGTGGTGATGATGTAGTGGTGATGATGTAGTGGTGATGATGGTGTTGCAGCCACACTACAAGCTGGCGTAACACTTGAAAGCATAACAAGAGGTGGTGGTGGTGGTGGTGGTGGTGGTGGTGGTGATATTGGTGATGATAATGGTGATGATTGTAAATTTAGCCACACCACCAATAATTCACGTAGTTATTGTGGTGGTATGGTGGGTGAGCCTGGTAACGAGCGGTGGTTAGGGTGGTGGTGTTAGGGTGTGGTGGGGGGGGTGATTGGGGTGTGGTGTGGGGGGGGGTGATTGGGGTGTGGTGGGGGAGGGGGGGCGTGGAGTAAGCAGAGGGCAACCACAGACAGTGTTTAAAGTTATCTTGGCTCTACGTGACCTTCAAGAGAGAGAGAGAGAGAGAGAGAGAGAGAGAGAGAGAGAGAGAGAGAGAGAGAGAGAGAGAGAGAGAGAGAGAGAGAGAGATCTGTAATTTGAATCTACATTGTGTGATATGAAAAGATTATCACACTCCCGTTTTCTTTGTGGATTCTTGCACATGCGCACTCTGTCTCGCCCTTGTCTTATCTTCTATCTTAGTGGTTATTAAGGGGAGGAAATGGGTGTGTGTGTGTGTGTGTGTGTGTGTGTGTGTGTGTGTGTGTGTGTGTGGTGTGTGTGTGCTTAATCCTATCTTTACTATTACTACTACTACTACTACTACTACTTTACTTCACACACACACACACACACACACACACACACACACACACACACACACACACACACACACACACACACCTTGACTTGCCTATAAACCAGCTCATTAAACCCAGTTAGTACACTCACCTAGACCTTATTCCTTCCTTCCTCCCTCCCCCCCTCTTTCTCTCCATCTCTCCCTCCCTCCCTCCCCCCCTCCTTCCTCCTCTCCTTCACGCCTCCATAAGTTAGGTTTCCGGAGTTTTTTTATTTTTATTTTATTTTTATTTATGATTCTTTTTTTTACGCTTGTTACCCCTTAAGTAGGTAAAGATTTTCTCTCTCTCTCTCTCTCTCTCTCTCTCTCTCTCTCTCTCTCTCTCTCTCTCTCTCTCTCTCTCTCTCTCTCTCTCTCTCTCTCTCTCTCTCTCTCCAAGGACTCTTAGATTGATAGTGTGTTTTTTTTTTAGTCTAATTTATTGAATGTAAAGCGAGGACGGTGTGTGTGTGTGTGTGTGTGTGTGTGTGTGTGTGTGTGTGTGTGTGTGTGTGTGTGTGTGTGTGTGTGTGTGTGTGTGTGTGTGTGTGTGTGTGTGTGTGTTTATTATGCGTAAAATAGGTCTAGAGAGAGAGAGTGAGTGAGTGAGATAGAGAGAGAGAGAGAGAGAGAGAGAGAGAGAGAGAGAGAGAGAGAGAGAGAGAGAGAGAGAGAGAGAGAGAGAGAGAGAGCGAGAGCAAAATTATAATATAGACGTAATCTGACACTTTTCTCTCTCTCTCTCTCTCTCTCTCTCTCTCTCTCTCTCTCTCTCTCTCCCTCTCTCTCTCTCTCTCTCTCTACGGGCTAGGCTATACAGGTAAACAAAAGAAGGGTCGAGAGGGGAAGGATGGGGGGGGGGAGGCAAGGTGAGGTGAGGGGAAAGAAAGGAAAGGTAAGTAATTACTTGTTGAGGTAAACTGGCTTGTTATCCTTTTCACAATGCTTCCTTACCCCTCTTCCTCCTCCTCCTCCTCCTCCTCCTCCTCCTCCTCCTCCTCCTCCTCCTCCTCCTCCTCCTCCTCCTCCTCCTCCCCGTGCATAGTAAAGGGAAACAGGGAGGAATAGAGGATAAAGAGAGGTTAATGAACAAGAGGGGAAGGAAAGGGAAGAATATGAAGAAGGGAAACAGGAATTCGATGGGGGAAATAGCTATGTATTGAGAGGAAATGAAAAGGGGAATGAGAAGAGAAGGAAATGAGGGTAATAGGAGGAGGAAGAAGAGGATGATGATGATGATGAGAGGAAATGAAAGAGCGGAAAATGATCTGTATTGTAGTGATGGTGATGGTGATAGTGGTGATGGTGATGGTGATGGTGATGGTGGTTCAATACTCCTCCTCCTCCTCCTCCTCCTCCTCCTCCTCCTCCTCCTCCTCCTCCTCCTCCTCCTCCTCTTCTTGCTCCTAATTCTGCTGGTTTTGCAATTTCAGTTTTTCCATCATGCAGTTTCTCTCCTTCCCTCCTTCCTCCTCCCTCCTCTCTCCCTCCTCTCCCCCTCCTCTTCCCTCTCCCTCCTCCTCCTCTCTCTTCTCTCCTCTCTCCTTCCTTTCGTTCATGATTCTGTGTTATTTTCTTACTTCATTGTCTCTCTCTCTCTCTCTCTCTCTCTCTCTCTCTCTCTCTCTCTCTCTCTCTCTCTCTCTCTCTCTCTCTCTCTCTCTCTCTCTCTCTCTCTCTCTCTTGAAGATTATTTCCTTTGATTTTGTTTATATTCTTCTTCCTTTCCCTTTTTCTTTCTTTTTTATTCATTTTTTTCACTTATTTCTTCTTCATCTTCTTGTTCTTCTCTTCCTCTTCTTCATCTTCTTCATCTTCATTTTCGTTTTCGTTCATGTTTATCCTTTTTTTTCTATGCATTCTTCTCCTCCTCCTCCTCCTCCTCCTCCTCCTCCTCCTCCTCCTCCTCTTGCAACCACTAATCGTCATCTTAATTTTCTTGTTCTATTTTCATTATCAATCTGTGTTTCATTATCATTCTGTGTTTCATTATCATTCTGTCTCATTATCATTCTCTCATTATCTTTCTCTCATTATCTTTCTTTCATTATCATTCTCTCACAAGATGCATATTTATTTTGGATTTTTTTTTCTCTCAATATGACTCGAAATGTTAGTTGTGTCTTAATCCATTCACTGTAAATAGATAAATAAATAAATAAATAAATAGATAAATAAGTAATATAGGTAAACTTTCTTGCACACAGGTAAGGAGAATGAATGAGTTAGTTGAAATAGTAATAATAATAATGATAATAATAATAATAATGATATAATACATGCTCTAATTATCATTTCTTAACCCGTGAACATTCAATTTAACCCTTGCAATTACGAAAGAAAAGAGAAAAACACACGCGGTGAGACAATACTAACAAAAAATAATTAGGGTAAATGAAGTCACGTTAATGATACGCACCAGACGTGACTAGGAATAGAAAAAAAATAAATAAATAAAAAATAAAAATAAAAATAATGTTAATACGTAATACAATGCTCAATCAGATCTATGAAATTACACCAAACTTGAACACTGAGAGGGAGAAGAAGTTACGTATTATAGCATAGCAGTCAGGTGTGAGTGAGGGAAACAGACAGACAGACAGACAGACAGGTAAATGTGGGTTAATTACTACAGCTAAAATTGGATACGTAAAGCAGATTATTAGGCAAGACAGGTATTAAGTGAGACAAATAGGACAGGTGAGTAGATATGTTAATTAGGTCAGGTGTTGATTGAGACATAATTAGACAGATAAATAGACTCATAACTAATTAGCACACTTGGGGGGGTGGGGGGGGGAAATAGGACAGGTTAAATGATAAGATTAATTAAGAAAGGTGTTAATTGAGACAGGTAATATGATAGAACAGGTAAAAATAAAAGATAATAATAATGATAATAATAATAATAACTAATTCTTCCCTCCTACCTGTTACCTCGAGTTAATGATACACTCAATTGCGTTCCTCACCCTACCATACATCGTTAAGACACCCTGCCAGCCCCTTCCCCTGCCACTTCCCTTCCCTTCCCTTCCCTTCCCTTCCCTTCCCTTTCCTCTCTCCCTCTCTTCCCTCTCTTCTCTCCCCTTACTCAGCCATTACCAATACTCAATCCTACTTTAGATAACCCATTTCTACGTTCTAAATGTCACTCCAGATATTTCTCTCTCTCTCTCTCTCTCTCTCTCTCTCTCTCTCTCTCTCTCTCTCTCTCTCTCTCTCTCTCTCTCTCTCTCTCTCTCTCTCTCTCTCTCTCTCTCTCTCTCTCTCTCAAGTGCTGTAATGTTAACTCGTGTGTGTGCGTGTTTGTTTTTTGTGTTTTCTCCTCCTCCTCCTCCTCCTCCTCCTCCTCCTCCTCCTCCTCCTCCTCCTCCTCCTCCTCCTCCTCCTCCTCCTCCTCCTCCCGCACACATCGTTGGTTTACATGTAGTTACCGCCCTCCTCTCATCCATCATTGTCACACACACCCACACACACACACACACACACACACACACACACACACACACACACACACACACACACACACACACACACACACACACACACACACACACCCACACACACACACACACACACACACACCTTTTCTCCTTTCCTCTCAGCTCCTTTGGGGGGGGGAGGAGGAGGGGAGGGGGTCAGGCTTCACCAGGTAATCCTATCAGCTCTTAATTAGGGGAGGAAGGGGGGGGAGGGGGAGGGGGGAGGAGGGGCGTGCCAGGTAGCTATCCAGAGACAAGAAAGCACCTCACTTATATTGCTAAACGGCCTGTGGGTGTGGATGTGGGCGTGGGTGTGGGCGTGGGTGTGGGCGTGGGTGTGGGCGTGGGTGTGTTTAGGTTAGGATAATTAGGCTATATCAGAAATTTGTTGCGAAATATGTATAGAAATTTACTTCAGAAATATACATACAGAGGGAAGGGAAACAATACATTATAGGTAGGGAGGAGGGTACAAAAATCTATCTATCTATCTATCTTTGGGGATAAAATGCAATGCTGTATGCCACAAGGATCCCTTTAGAAAGAGCAATAAATACTTCATCTCTTTAGAAATAAAATAAGAAGATAGCTATAGTATGAAAATAAACTATAATCATTCGTTTACCTTAATAATAATAATAATAATAATAATAATAATAATAATCTTTCTAATACCAAACACCAACTAATTCGTACTTTAGATAGAAAAAATAATTACTCTATAACTTAACCTTCCCCTCACCTGTCCTTACCTAACCTAACCTGATCTCACCTCACCTTCATTAATTACCTTTAAAAGACAATCACAACACAACACAACACAACACAGTCCTCTCCACCGTCAACACAGCTTCATAAATACTACAAACATGCAAACAAAACACACACCATCACCACTCCTATTGAATCCTACCCTCGCTAGTAAGATGCATAGGAATCCTTCTCTTGTCCGTACTTAGCGGCGCTCGGGGTGGAGTAGGACACCTTAGCCACGTAGCCAGAGTCACCATCCACGTAGTAGTCGACAGTCTGGAGTCGTCCGTCAGGGAGTAGGACGGAGTAGGATCCCTGGGTGCGTCCTTTGCTTCGGGACTCCTGCTGGTTGAAGTGCGTGCCGTGAAGGGAGTCCTGCACGGCCCAGTCCACGTCGTACCGCTCCTGGGCGTGGTGGAGGGCTGGTTTAGGCGCTGCGTGAGGCGTGGGTTTGTGGGCTGGGCTAGTCTCAGGGAGGGATGGAGAGAAGGCTTGGATGAGGGTGGGTTGATGCAAGGATGGGCGTGGGGCTGCAGGGAAGGCGTGGGTTACGGTGGGTTGGTGTAGGGAGGGGCGTGGGGTTGCAGGGAAGGCGTGGTTTACGGTGGGTTGGTGTAGGGATGGGCGTGAGGGTGCAGGGAAGGCGTGGTTTACGGTGGGTTGGTGTAGGGAGGGGCGTGGGGATGCAGGGAAGGTGTGGGTTACCGCGGGTGGGTGTAGGGATGGGTGTGGGGATGCAGGGAAGTCGTGGGTTACCGCGGGTGGGTGTAGGGATGGGCGTGGTGATGCAGGGAAGGCTTGGGTTAGGGCGGACTGGTGCAGAGGAAGGGCAGGGGCGATCGTTGTCTTCTGAGTTATCTGAAAGAGAGACGGGAGAGAAAACAGTGAGAGTGTTTGTATGTAAGGATGAGTATAGGATAAAGAATGAGTGTTAACCTTACATACCTTCCTGGGTGTGGGTTTGTAGTGAGCTTTGGGCAGGATGTAGGCGCCGAATAACTGTGCCCTGAGTTGTGAGCTGGGCGTGGCAGGGCGGTGGAGGGACTGAGGGATAGCTGGAGGTGGTGGAGGTGGTGGTTGTGCTTGTGGTTGTGGTTGTGCTACTCTATGGCTGCTGTGGACTGACTGGCCGATGAAAGGAGGCTGAAACTGCTCTTGTTGGGATGATACAAAGACACTGTTATCATGAGGTGTGTGGATGGGTTGGTGGGTGAAATGTGGCTTAGAGGGCGCTGCAAATCTATGACCTGAGGTGTGGCCTTGGTGTAGTGATCCTTGCAAGGGGGACTGCTGGAAGATGTGGCCGCGTGTCTGTGGCTGGCCTGAGAAGTGATGTGGCTTGCTAGGGAAATGCAGGGACGGTGATGGGAAGATGTGGCTGGTAGGGGAGGTGAAGTGTGGCACATGGGGGAAGAGTGGCTGGGATGAGGTGAACCTGTGATCCCTAACAGACGGTTGTGTTAGGAAGGGTGAGGTTAGGATATCAGATCGAGGTCCTCCCAAGCCTTGTCTCTTGGCTGGGATTGGCTTCAACTTCACAACACGTAGCTGGTTGGTCTGGCCGAAGGGAGCAGATGTACGGGCGAGAGGTCTTGGCTTAAACACGGATTCTTGGCTTGGAGGAAACACAGCCTGGTCAAGATCAATTTCTGGTTCCTCAGGCTGTTTGATGTTCTCTTCGTCACTCTCCGCCGCTGTGATGGAGTCCCGCAAGGATACCCTCTTGGAGAACGTGACTGGGATCTTCTTGATGTCCACTCTAGGGGTGTTTCTGTTCCTTATCCTTCCAAACTGCCTGCGTAGTATCCGTGCGGGTCTCTGCCTGGTGGGGACGAGGCGGGGATGGTGGGCGCGGGCGAAGGCGGAGACTGTGAGAAGAGATGATTCCGTGGTGGTGGTGGTGGTGGAAGGATCATACCCGAAGAAGGGGATGAGGATGTCACTGTCTAGGTTCTCAGGGTCCAAACGTCCTTCAGGATCTGAGAGTCCTAGTGAAGCTGACTTAGGCTCAAGGAGTGGCTCTGGTAGTGCCTCTGGAAGTGACTCTGGAAGTGCCTCTGGAAGTGCCTCTGGAAATGCCTCTGGTAGTGCCTCTGGTAGTGCCTCTGGTAGTGCTTCTGGTAGTGCCTCAGGGCCAGCATCCGCGACAGCATCAGGCAGTGCTACTACTGACGCCACAAGTCCTAAGAGGAAGACCACGGCATTCACCTGGTGGGGAACGAAGCAGGTGTTACACTACTGACGAGGCTGTTAGGTTGTTAAGGTGATTAAGATGCACTTGTATTAACACTGAGGTAATGATGATGATGATGATGGTGGTGGTGATGGTGGTGAGGGTAGTGCACTGTACCTTCATGGTGTTGGTAGTGGTGATGTGTGATGAACTGAATCAACACCTCGTGACCTACTGCTTATATATACCCAGCACCCCGCCCCCACGCACCCCACCGCCCCTCACCCCGCCCTCCCTCACCCCACCCCCACACATACTCCCTCAATACTCACCCATGTTCCTCTCCGCCCACCACCCACCCTCGAGACTGGTTTTGTCACCCCCATCGGACTACTCCACATTGTCATT
>JAPQNM010000033.1:3559997-3569997 GCA_029783475.1 Metacarcinus magister
CAGTGATTAATATGATATAATTTTATTTCTTCCTCTCTTTCTGTGTGTGTGTGTGTGTGTGTGTGTGTGTGTGTGTGTGTGTGTGTGTGTGTGTGTGTGTGTGTGTGTATGTGTGTGTAGCTCTGTCTGTCTGTCTGTCAATTTGTCTGTCTGTCTCTCTTCAACTATCTATCTATCTGTCTGTGATACAAACTACTCCACTTTTTTTTTTCTTTTATTATTATTGTCATTGTCATTATTATTATTATTATTATTATTGTTTTTTTGGGGTCTTTTTTCTCACTATCTGGTTTATTTTCTCACTATCTGGTTTCTCCTCCACACATTCTCTTGGCAGTCAGCCGCTCTGGATCGCCTCAACCTTCATCATGTTAACAGGAAGAGATCGCAATCCCATGAAAACCACTGAATTGAGACACATTCTTCTTCTCCTTTCCTACATTTTGCCTCACCTCAAATTCTGCCTCGTTGCGGATTAAAGAGAGAGAGAGAGAGAGAGAGAGAGAGAGAGAGAGAGAGAGAGAGAGAGAGAGAGAGAGAGAGAGAGAGAGAGAGAGAGAGAGAGAGAGAGAGAGAGAGAGAGAGAGAGAGAAATTTCGTAGATATTTTCCAGGCCTTATTTAATCTTCTCATTTTTTTGGCGGGGAACGGTGGATTTTAGAGTCATTTAATTCTGTGTAGCTTTACCTGTGTTCCCTTCTGTGATTAATTACCTTGAGTTTACCTGTGCTGGGAGGGACAAAGGCAGGGTATCCATTGGTCATTACTACTGTATACCCTCCTCTTCTCCTCCTCCTCCTCCTCCTCCTCCTCCTCCTCCTCCTCCTCCTCCTCCTCCTCCTCCTCCTCCTCCTCCTTGCCTGAGTGACGGCGTCTTTTATAGTGTCCTTTGTTTACTCTCTTTCCATGCCATGTGGTGCCCAGCCCGACCCTCTGTTTGATGCATGGGTGTGCGTGTGTGTGTGATTTATGGAAGTGTTGTGTTGTGTTGTGTGTTGTGTGGTGTGTGTTGTGTTGATCTTCTCTCGTGTTCCCGGGCAGGTGTGAAGGAATGATACTTTTGAGTTGAGTTCACGTGTTCTTTATTCTCTATAGAGATTCGTAAAAAAATATATGTACATTTTCGAATACATAAATAGTTGCATATATATCTTGTAGATTATTGGTCGGAAGGAGTATTACAGGACGGTGCGGTGCGGGTTATAGGATGTGTTGTTCAGCCGTAAGTCGGGGCGGGGTTGTAGGCATTGGTGGGCCTGTAAGCTGGTGCAGGGTTGTAGGCTGGGTACTGGGCTTGTCCCTCGTAGCTGACCTCAGCCACGAAGCCTGAGTCGCCGTTCACGTAGTAAGTCACCTTCTGCAGGCGGCCGTCGGGAAGCTGCACGTAGTAGGCTCCCTGGGTGTTGTAGCCGTCACGAGTCTCCTGGTGGCCGAAGTCGTTGCCGTTGTTGTCCCTGACGGCGTAGTCGAAGGCGTAGCGAGGCACCTCCTGTGGATGATGAGAGGAGGGGTGTTAGTGGAGGGCAGGGCGTGATGCATTGTCGCAGGAACTAATACTGTCAACTTAAAGGGAGTTTGTGACAAAGCAACACAATCTGACGAAGAACACGAAGGGACTTACATTGTAGGTCGGGGCGGGTCTGTAGGCGGCGGGGGGGGGACCGTGGTTGTACTGGGGGAGGGCAACACATACCCCAGCCAGAGCCAGCACACACGCAGCGATGGTGACCTGGGAGGGGGGGGGAGAGACAAGTGGAATGTTAATACTGGAGAATAAAAACAAAATAGATGGTGGCAGCAAGGAGACAACAAAGAAAACGAGAAAGTGAAGTATGGGATGAGTAACTATTTCACTGTTTGAGTTAAAGAGTATTTGAGATCCGCAATGATGGTGGGGGCGGCGGTGGGGGGGCGGCGCTCCACACACACACCTTCATGTTGTTTGGTGGAATCCTGGAGGTGGAGTGAAGGTAGAGAGAACGTGGCGCCTTATATACACACCCACACACACACACACACATCACCTTCTAATGACTCATGGGGAAGTTCTCTCACTCACTCACACACACTCTCTCTCTCCTCTCTCTCTCTCTCTCTCTCTCTCTCTCTCTCTCTCTCTCTCTCTCTCTCTCTCTCTCTCTCTCTCTCTCTCTGTCTGTCTCTCTCTTTCGAAAGATAAAAGTAGAGCGGAAGGAAAGAAAGAGAGAGAAAAAACAAGATGTACAAGCTGAGTAAAATGAAACAATAGCGGAATTAGACAACCGGAGAGAGAGAGAGAGAAGGAAGAAAGAAAAAAAAGAAAAAAAAAGAAGAGAGGGAGGGAGGGGGATTAAGGAGGTCAGGATAGCAATTTGTATAGATAACGGAAGATTGTACCTCTCCTCTCCTCTTCTCTTCCCCCTCCCCCCCTTCCTCTTCTTCCCTCTCTTCTTCTCCTCTTCCCTAATGACCTTTCCGGCACGTGACCATTTGGTAGTACATGACCCCTCCCCCCCCCCACTCTCACTCTTCTTCTCTTCCCCCCTCAGCCCCCCCTCCCTCCCCCCACCCGTCACGTTGTTCAGATGATGTAACATGACCTAGTGGTCGCCCCCTCTCCCCCTCTCTCTCTCCCATCTCCCTCACCCCCCTCCTCCTCCCCCACCACGCCTTTCCTCCTCCGATACCGTGACTGGTTGGAGTAACATGACCTAAGTTTCTTCTATGTAACATTTATATATATATTTTTTGATTTTATTTAATGTGATTTTCAATAACTTAAGTCTCCCCTTTAACGTGATTTGGTTTTACGTTTTCAATGGTATGTGTCTTTTAATTAATATAATCTGATGTGACCTAGTTTCAAAAATAAAAATATGGCCCCACGTAATTTGTTGACGTGACCTAAGAGATGAGGCAACGTGTATAGATGTGACCTTATGTGTGTTTGTTAAGAAATGACCTAACGTGTTATAATTCTTGACCTGAAATGTTAAGTAAGACGTGTGGTAACTATAACGATTTAACTTTTAAAGACATAACTTAACTTTAGATAAAAAAAACATGACCTCACTAAATTTTAAAAACCATCTTAACTTTATAAAGACATCATATAACTTAAAAAAAAATACTTGATCTAACTTGTAAACCCATCACATAACTAATGACATGACCTAATGTGTAAGCTTCTGAAAACATGACCTAACTAACTAACTAACTAACTAACTAACATGACCTGACTTTATACACAACTTGATAAGACTCAGCTACCCTTTCGTGACCCCCTCCCCCCATTTTTTTTTTCTCTCTCTCCTCATTCTTCTCTCTCTCTTTCCTCATTCTTTTCCTGCACATATCCATAAGTAACCCAACTCATGACTCTTAACACTTTCTTCTTTCTTTCTTTCCTTCCCTTGCCTCTGTAATCTTCTTGGCGACAAAACCAAGCAAGAATCACACACGAAATTCCCTCTCCAACAAACAGACTCATTGCAGACTTTTACATAACATCACCATCATTATTATTACATCGTGGTTACAAAAAAAACTTATCTGCACATTTATTCTGCTTAGTAATTATTTTCTTTTCTTCTCTCTCTCTTTCTCTGTCTCCTCCCGCCAGCCAGACAGCCAGACCAAAAGAAACGTTTGATTAACTCTGATGCCACTTAATGACACCACGTCGTTTTCAGCCGTTCCTTCCAGCCAAACTTAAAAACTGACTCGCTTTCTCATGTGTTGTGGCCGCGAGCAAGAGATGAGTTTGTGGGGAAGCGAGGGGAAGGGAAGGGAAGGGAGGGGTAAGGAGGGAGGGTTGGAGGTGGGAGTAATTTCTGATTTCAGTTGATATCTATGTTTAGCATGTAGTGGTTTGCGTTTCATGTGTTTAGTATTATACATAAGGTGAAAGGTAGAAATTGAGGTGCAGCTACGCCTTGCCACTGTGCTCATCTCTGTGTTGTAAGTTATGGTTGGTTAATCTTTGTGGTTGTAGGGTAATGTAACGTAATTTACAGTAACGTTGTATGGATTGTAGGGTGAGACGCTCCTGTGATATGTGATGCAGCAGGCGTTATGATTAGGGTGATAGGGTGTTTGTAGCGAGGTTAGGTTAGGTTAGGTTAGGTTAGGTTAGGTTGGTTAGGTTAGGTTAGGTTAGGTTAGGTTAGGTTAGGTTAGGTTAGGTTAGGTCAGTTAGGTAGTTAGATAGGTTAGGTTAGGTAGTAGTTTAGGTTAGGTGGTTAGTAGGTAGGTTAGTTTAGTTAGGTTGTTAGGTTATACTACTTCATGCCGATGAAATGTAGGGAAAAGGTTAAGGTTTAATGTTTACACTAAATATATATGATCGCTCTCTGCCCTATTAAATTTTTATTATATATATTTTTTTATGCTACTAGGTATTTCCGATCCTGTATGTGTTTTCCTGTATTTAATTAGTTTTTTTAATGTATTTGGGTTATATATTTCCGTTTGTCCATAAGCCTTATTACCTACCTACCTACCTACCTACTTACCTACCTACTTACCTATCTACCAATCCTAATACTTTCATACGTCACTCATCCTTCATCAATTCATTCATTAACTCATTCTCCTTTATTACTTTCTTTCCTCCTTACATTCCTCCCTGCTTGCTTCCTTGCTTCCTTGCCTGCTTGCTTTCACTTCCATTGACGCTACATTACGAGTACAGTACATTGTATTTTCCCTCATTACATCATGACAGTAAGTTATAATCACCTAATCGCTATAAGGATCCGTTACCTTAAGAAAACTAAAATTATCACTTAACAAAAAATCCCCAAACACTACAGGGGACGGGAAGATTTTGATCGAGTTGTATTACTAAAAATTCTGAAGTGAGTGAAGGAGAAAGGGCGAAGCAACAGTGTGAGTGATGGTGTTAAGTGACTCGCTGGTGTGGAGTGGTGGGCCATCTGGCTGAGAATCACTGGAAGACGGAGATGGTAAGGGGTGAAGGTGTCTGTGTCTGTGTGTCTGTGTGTGTGTCTGTGTCTGTGTGATCATTCCTTGCGACACTGTTCATATTGTTTCCTCCTCTTAACTCCAGTACGTTGGTTCGGTAAAGGTGTCAGTCATCACTTCACATCTGCCACCTGTGTTTCCCCACGTCAGGAAATGAGGATAGTGTTTATTAAGAGGAAACTGGCGGGAAATTGTTAGCTGGATGTTGAAGAAGGCTTAGGAAAGAAAGTAAGAGTGGGAGGTTGAAATTTTACACTGGTTGGTTTGGTTGTGATGTGTACTGTGGGGTGTGACATTTCTTTTCTTCTCTCTCTCTCTCTCTCTCTCTCTCTCTCTCTCTCTCTCTCTCTCTCTCTCTCTCTCTCTCTCTCTCTCTCTCTCTCTCTCTCTCTCTCTTTCTCTTTCCGTGTCATCATCTCGCCTCCCGTACCCCTTCCGGATGTGATGTTACTGAACCGGACACAGCCTACCCTCGTTTATCCGGACATTCTTGCCACGTTACTATTCAGGACACACACACACACACACACACACACACACACACACACACACACACACACACACACACACACACACACACACGCACACACACGCACACGCACACCTTAACTAATCTTGACACGTGCACTCATCTCTTGTTTAGCGGACAGGTTAGGATACAGTTCACTCTCACTCACTCTCACTCTCACTCACTCTCTCCCTTTATTTTCCACTCCCGCTACATCAGACCTTCACTCCCATTTCACGCTTGCCTTCTTCAGTACCGCCGCACCTTTGCTAACAATGAATTCAATTACATTTCACCCTAACCTCCCTTTCTACTATTAATAGGACTTGGCTATTTTTTATTTCCAGCTCTATTTGCCTATATCCGTGAGAGAGAGAGAGAGAGAGAGAGAGAGAGAGAGAGAGAGAGAGAGAGAGAGAGAGAGAGAGAGAGAGAGAGAGAGAGAGAGAGAGAGAGAGAGAGAGAGAGAGAGAGAGAGAGAGAGTATGCACTTTTTTCTTCCCTCGATCAAACTTACCTGGGCTGAGTTTAGATTGGGTACAAATAATAGAGATTTTTTTTAATGTTTACCTTTAAAGAATACTCAGGTGAGAGGAGGGGGGGGTGGGGGGGTGAGTAACACCTGCTTTGACTAGTTCCTTCCTTCCCCACCAGGTGTGTCTCTCTAATTACCACACCTTACCTGGAGACCATCACCGGTACACCACTCTCACACCTTTACCTGTACAGTGATTAAGGAAGGAAGTCTTATTATAGTACTTCCACCTCTCCTATAGTCTTGAGAGTGACGTTAAAAAAAGGTTTTTATTATTATTATTTACTTCTTAGTGTTGATTATGATAGTTTTGTTGTTGTTGATGGTGGTGGTGGTGGTGGTGGTGGTGGTGTGTGGTTGTGGTTGTGGTAGTGGTGGTGGTGATTGTTTTTTTCCTAGCGTTAAATGATTTGCTTGTGTCACTTGTAGTTGGATTGGTTAAGGTTTCATAATTGTTGGGTTGATTGGATGACTGTGTGTGTGTGTGTTGTGGTGTGTGTGGTGTGTGTGTGTTGTGGTGTGTGTACGTGGAAGGTTTTGCTTGCTTTTGTGTGTCATGCTTCGTGATTCAGGTGGAAACTACTACACAAGGGAAGGAAAAACAGCTGGTGTGCCTCAGTGTGACCATCCACCTTTCACTGTCTTCCTGCTATTACTACTACTACTATTACTACTATTACTATTACTACTACTACTACTACTACTATTGTTCTTGAGGTGGGGTTTAGGACGCCTTAGTCACTGTAGTTGTAGTTACAGTGCTGTAGTTAATGATACTCGGGTGTTTGTCGTCACATAATTCGATCGTTTTTTTATTCTTCTTCAGTTTCCTACAAAAATATATACATTCGAATCTATTAAGTTACTGCGTAGCCATCTTATGCGTTGTGTTAGCTGTGTAGGCGTGACGGGGCGGGATGGTGCGGGGCGGGGTAGAGGATGTGTTGCTCAGCCGTAAGTCGGGGCGGGGTTGTAGGCGTAAGATGGGGCAGGCCTGTAGGATGGTGCAGGGCTGTAGGCTGGGTACTGGGCCTCCCCCTCGTAGCTGACCTCAGCCACGTAGCCTGAGTCGCCGTTCACGTAGTACCTGACGTGCTGAAGGCGGCCGTCGGGGAGCTGCACGGAGTAGGATCCCTGGGTGTCGTAGCCGTCACGAGTCTCCTGGTGGCCGTAGTTGTTGCCGGCGTTGTCCCTGACGCCGTAGTCGAAGGTGTAGCGAGGCACCTCCTGTGGGCGAAGGGAGGAGGCGTTAGAAGGCATAAGAGGCATGGGATGAAGGTATTATTGCAGTTAAAGTCATAATAAGCGGGAACTTTAAGTATGCAGAGACTCACCTCTACTCACTCACAAACATACGACAATATAACTTACATTATAGGTTGGGGCGGGTCTGTAGGCGGCGGGGGGACCGTGGTTGTACTGGGGGAGGGCAACACATACCCCAGCCAGAGCCAACACACACGCAGCGATGGTGACCTGGGGGTGGGAGGGGGAAGACAAGTAGAATGTTAATACTGGGGAATAAGAAGGTGAATGACAGGGATGTAAAAGACACGGGAAACCAGAACGAAGGGGTGGAGGAGGATGTGGTGGAGGAGGAAGAGGAGGAGGGAAGGGAAGGGAAGGGAAGGGAAGGGAAGGGAAGGGAGAGGAAGGGAAGGGAGAACTGAACCCTTGGAAGTATATGCTCCTTCAAAGACTACACAAAGTTTAGATAATTTGCAAAACACGAATGGAATAAAAAAGATTGACGAATGAAACTTTGTAGAACTAGACTTAGAGGACCAAAGGTATTCAAGTTATTAATTAAGGTAGTGTGACAGGTAACAAAACACATCAGTTACACTTTTAGAAAATCTACAAAAGAACAAAAAGATAAACTATAACAAATAACTTGAATAACTTAGTGGTGTTAATGATGAAAACAATGAGGATGCAAAGGATGTGGGATGTGACACACTCCTTTCAAAAAATACAAAGAGGAAAATTGAAAAGTAAACATTTCAAGTCAAACATTCTCGATCACTTTGTATTCCTCCTCGTCCTCCTTCCCTGATCCTCTCCCTCCTCCTTCCCTTATCCTCTCCCTCCTCCTCCTTCCCTTATCCTCTCCCTCCTCCTTCCCTTATCCTCTCCCTCCTCTCTCCCTTCCTCCCTTATCATGAGTCCTGCATCACATACTAGACTGACTCGTGTTGGAAGCGCCTCACCGTCCTCACTTTCCCTCACCCTGCAGCAGACCAGGCTAGTGTGAGGCAGGGTGACAGGGTGACAGGGTGACAGGGTGACAGGGTGACAGACAGACACATCGTTACTTTACTTTACTTTACTCAGATACAAGAATTGATCAACTTTTCTTTTAAGAGGAATATAAAGAAAAGACTAAATATTTAAACTTCTTGGATGTAACCAGATTATCCACAAGAGAGAAAAAAAATCGAGTTAGAAAAATGATTCAGAAATGTTAGAAAAAAATTTAATGAAGTTGAGGAAATGAAGTTGAAAGTTATGTTTGTATTCGTGTGTGTGTGTGTGTGTGTGTGTGTGTGTGTGTGTATGTGTGTGTGTGAATCTGCAGCAGGATGTGGTTAGAATAGTGTTGCATTGGACTTGATCTTGACGCGTTCTAATCCTGTTTCCCCTTCGTTAGTTCTGTTTTTCCCTTCCCATTACTGAGGCTGAGTTGAGGCTTTCCAGTCAGTTTCCATTCCAGGACGACCACTGCACTTTCCAGCCTTGCCTTGTGGTGTGTGGTGTTGTGGTGATGGTGGTGTTGTGATGGTGGTGTTGTAGTGTTGTGGTGGTGGTGGTGTTAGTGTTGTAGTGTTGTGGTGTTGAGGTGATGGTGGTGGTGGTGGTGGTGTTGTGGTGATGAGCAGGTGTGAATATTAAGAATGATGATATAAGACAGATGTGAAAATATTAATGGTGATGATGTTAGGAGACAGGTGTGACTATAATAATGGTGATGATGATATAAGACAGGTGTGAATATATTAATAGTGATGACAGGTAATAGTGATGAGTTTTAGATTAGTTAAAGGTCCTACACCGTTGCTTTAATTAAGAGATAGATAGATAGATAGAGAGAGAGAGAGAGAGAGAGAGAGAGAGAGAGAGAGAGAGAGAGAGAGAGAGAGAGAGAGAGAGAGAGAGAGAGAGAGAGAGAGAGTTAGAGTTAGCTCAACGCTTTAATCTCACCTTCATGTTGTTGTTTGAGTGCGTAGTGAAGGTAGAGTGACGATTGGAAGAATGTGTGGCCTTATATATACTCTCTCTCTCTCTCTCTCTCAGGGGTTGGGTGTTAGAAGTGGAGCGGAAGGGTGTGGAGGGAGGGAGGGAGGGAGGGAGGAGAGAGAGAGGAGAGAGAGAGAGAGAGAGAGAGAGAGAGAGAGAGAGAGAGAGAGAGAGAGAGAGAGGGAGGGAGGGAAGTCAGAATAAAATATAATAGATAAAAAAAAACAAAAAAAACATATTGAGAATGGAAAGTCAAATGTATAGATGGAAATGACGGAAAGAAAAAGGAGTTCTGTTTGTATAGAAGATGAAGGAGGAGGAGGAGGAGGTAGAGGAGGAGGAGGAGGAGGAGGAGGAGGAGATGGAGGAGGAGAAAGAGATGGAGGAGGAGGAGGAATGGGTGAAGAAATACTACACGTGGATACAAAGAAAATGAGAAAGATTACACCCAGATAAAGAGAGATCAAAGCGAATCTGAAACACGCCCATTACGCCCTGTGACCCCACCCACCCCCAAAAAAAGACCCACCCACCTAGACCCCCCCAAGGACCCCCAAACCCTACTTGCACCCTCAAGACCCCTAAGAACCCCTGAAGATCCCTCTAGACCCCCCCAAAGACCCCTAGCTATGCCCCAAGACCCTTCTATGACCCCCAAGACCCGAAAGACCCACAAAATTTTCCTCAAGACCCGTAAAGACCCCCAGACCATAATAAAAACCTTAAGACCCCCTAAGAAACCCCATAATTTACCC
>JAPQNM010000033.1:3574997-3604997 GCA_029783475.1 Metacarcinus magister
GGTTGGCAGGGTGAGGTTGACAGGGTGAGGTTGGCAGGGTGTGGCTAGCAGGGTGAGATTGGCAGGATGAGGTTGGCAGGGTGAGGTTGGCAGGGTGTGGCTAGCAGGGTAAGATTGGCAGGGTGAGGTTGGCAGGGTGTGGCTAACAGGGTGAGATTGGCAGGGTGAGGTTGGCAGGGTGTGGCTAGCAGGGTAAGATTGGCAGGGTGAGGTTGGCAGGGTGAGGTTGGCAGGGTGTGGCTAGCAGGGTTAGATTGGCAGGGTGAGGTTGGCAGGGTGAGGTTGGCAGGGTGTGGCTAGCAGGGTAAGATTGGCAGGGTGAGGTTGGCAGGGTGTGGCTAGCAGGGTGAGATTGATAGGGTGAGGCTGGCAGGGTGAGGTTGGCAGGGTTAGGTTGGCAGGGTGTGGCTAGCAGGGTGAGACTGGCAGGGTGAGATTGGCAGGGTGAGACTGGCAGGGTGAGGTTGGTAGGGTGATGTATGCAGGATGAGATTGGCAGGGTGAGGTTGGCAGGGTGAGACTGGCAGGGTGAGGCTAACAGGGTGTGGTTGACAGGGTGACGCTGACAGGATAAGATTGGCAGGGTGTCGCTGGCCAGGATTGGTTGGCAGGGTGACGCTGACAGGATAAGATTGGCAGGGTGTGGCTGACAGATGGCAGGGTGTGGCTGACAGGTGGCAAGGTGTGGCTGTCATAGGTTTGTCAGTCAATTCAGTGTGAGTGTCATGGTGTGTCAGGGGCGAGAGAGAGAGAGAGAGAGAGAGAGAGAGAGAGAGAGAGAGAGAGAGAGAGAGAGAGAGAGAGACACACACACACACACACAAACACTTTAACACAAACAAACAGACACAGATACAGCGACAGAGAGAAAACACCCCCACACCCCCCACCAAAAAAAAAGAAAAAAAGAGAGAGAGAGAGAGAGAAAAAAAAAGAATGGATTATCTCAATGATAGTTTTGACACCACCACAAAATGACGCTCGCTCACTCGCTCGCTCGGTCGTCATGCATTTTTGTGAAGCAGAATTTCAGTCTCTCGTTCGTGGCCCAGAAATACTGACACCACTTTCCCTCTCATTTGAAGTCTTTTTTTCTCTCTTATATATTTTTCTTCCCCTCTATATTTTCCAACATTAAAACTCAAATAGCAAAGGTCAGGAAACGCCTCAACACCATTACCTCTTCCACTCCTCCACCACCACCTCCACCTGCACCTCCACCACCACCTCCACCTCGTCCACTCTTACTCTAATTCTCTCCACCTCTACTCCACCCACGATGCACCTCATTTCAAACTCACGAACATACTCTATTTTCATTCTCATCCTTGCATCTTCTTCACTTCCACATTATTCCTCTCTCTCCTTACTCCACCCACTACTTCGCCTTCACCCACTCCAGGTACAGGTCCACCCGCGTCACCCTACCTCACCCCACCTCACCCCTACCTCACCCCACCTCACCCCACCTCACACCCACCCCTCCCCCCTACCCCGCCAAGGTTTTGTGAGGTGGCACTATGGCCCCCTGCGTGCTCCAGGTAAGGTCAGGTGATTGTCTCCCACGCTCTGAGATGTGATTAAATAAAATATATACTCTTGTCTTCTCTTCCATTTCGTTCCCTTGTTTTACTCCTGTTATTCAGTTTCATTTTTATTTATTTATTTATTTATTTTCTCTCTCTCTTTCTCTCTCTCGTTCCCATTCATATTATCATTATCTTATTATTATTATTATTATTATTATTATCGTGAGTTCATTTGTGGTTTTTCCTGCAATTCATTTTCATTTTCTTTTCATTCTTGCCGGCTAAGGTCTGGTATATCTTTTTTTTCTTTTTTTTAGTTTGGTTTCTTAAGTTTTTGTTCAGGTTTTGGTTCTCATTATAGATACCGGAAGGGCGCGGGCAGGTAGGTAGGTGAGCGAGTGAGTGGGTGGGTGAAAGGGTGAAAGGGTGGGGGGGTGTGTGAGGGGAGGGGGAGGGTGAGGGTGTGTAATTAGGTGTGTGGAAAATGTAGGTCGGTATTATGCATTGAGTAGAAAGGATGAATAATGAATAAGATGCAAAGGAAGAAGTAGAATAATATGATGATGATGATGATGATGAAGAAGAAGAAGAAGAGATAAATGTAGAAAGTAAATAAAGAATAGCCAATAACTGTTACTAAATCATCATCATTATTATTATCATTATCATTATTACCACCACCACCACCACCACCACCACCACCACCACCACCACCACCACCACCACCACCACCACCACCACCACCACCACCACCACCACCACCACTATCACCATAAGCTTAGCCTCACAGCCACGCATTAATGACTTAGAAGAAAGGATCAAACAAGTAACTGGATGAAGCAATAATTAAACTAAATAACCAATTGATACTAACATTTGCAATATCCGCTTCTGTCTGTCTGTGTGTGTGTGTGTGTGTGTGTGTGTGTGTGTGTGTGTGTGTGTGTGTGTGTGTGTGTGTGTGTGTGTGTGTGTGAGTTGTGTGTGTGTGAATGGGTGTGGTGATCAGCATGACAAAGCATCTACCATCCACCTTCCCCACCTTCCCCCACCTCCCCCCACCTCCCCCCACCTCCCCCCCACCTCCCCACACCTTCCCCCACACCTTCCCTCACCTTCCCCCCACCACACCTCACCTGTCTCCCCGCCCACCTGTGATTCGTCAGCCTTTTACTGAGGCGTGTCCATTCCTCTTAATTCCGTGTTGCTGCTGGAAATATAGAGGTCGATTCATTGAGGTCTTGTGCATCGGTGGCCTTGAGGAGGAGGAGGAGGAGGAGGAGGAGGAGGAGGAGGAGGAGGAGGAGGAGGAGGAGGAGGAGGAGGAGGAGGAGAGTCACGAATCGAAAGGAGAAGAAATTGGGAAGTTTATCTATTCGTGTTATCTGAATGCATGAACATAGGAGGAGGAGGAGGAGGAGGAGGAGGAGGAGGAGGAGGAGGAGGAAGGAGGAGGAGGAAGGTTGGGTACGGCATATGGTAGGGTTAGAAAGACTATACGGAAGTTATACATTAAGGGAATGAAGGAATGAAGGAAGGAAGGAAGGAAGGAAGGAAGGAAGGAAAGGAAGGAAGGAAGGAAGGAAGGAAGGAAAGGAAAGAAGGAAGAAGGAAGGAAAGAAGAAAGAAGGAAGGAAGGAAGGAAGGAAGAAAGAAGGAAAGAAGGAAGAAAGGAAGGAAGGAAAGAAAAGAAGGAAGGAAGGAAGGAAGACAAACAGGAAAGAAGGAAGAAAGGAATGAATGAATGAATGAAGGAAGGAAGCAAGGGAGGGGCACACACTTAACTTTCTCCTGGGCACACCGTAGCATCGTTTAAGTTCATCTGCTAATTGGTGTTTTGTTTCCCAGGCCAACAGGTGCAACACTCCCACGGGTCACTGATGGGAGGGGGGAAAGAAGGGGAGGAAAAGGGGGAAGGTGATAGGAAGTAAAGGAAGGAAGAGAATGGAAGGGAAGAAGGGGAGAGTGATAGGAAGTAAAGGAAGGAAGAGAATGGAAGGGAAGAAGGGGAGAGTGATAGGAAGTAAAGGAAGGAAGAGAATAGAAGGGGAGGGGAAGGAAAAGGATATCTTATTTTCCTTCTTCTTTTCCTTCTTCTTCTTCTTCTTCTTCTTCTTCTTCTTCTTCTTCTTCTTCTTCTTCTTCTTCTTCTTCTTCTTCTTCTTGCACCTATCTAAATGTGATGAAATTAAACCGAGAATGAATGAATGAATGTGTAGAAAGAGAAAGACAAACAGGAACTCCCCTTCAGGCTATACGTTTGAGAGAGAGAGAGAGAGAGAGAGAGAGAGAGAGAGAGAGAGAGAGAGAGAGAGAGAGAGAGAGAGAGAGAGAGAGAGAGAGAGAGAGAGAGAGAGAGAGAGAGAGAGTGTTAATCTGATAAGGTGTTGCATTAGCCAGTAGTAAGTAACAGTTGATGAATGTGTTACGTCAGGTGTGTGTGTGTGTGTGTGTGTGTGTGTGTGTGGTGTGTGTGTGTGTGTGTGTTTATTGCTTTTATTTGTCTATGTATGTCAACACTTTTTGTACAGTCACGTATGAGAATAACCACAATGTAACTACCTTTATGTGTGTGTGTATGTGTGTGCGCGTGTGTGTGTGTACGTAATTGTATGTGTGTGTTAAATTTGTGATAACCTTCGTGCACGCGATTCAAGCACATACAAACACACACGTGGATATACGATTAAGTGTGTGTGTGTGTGTGTGTGTGTGTGTGTGTGTTTGAGAGGAGGAGGAGGAGGAGGAGGAGAAGAAGGAGAAGGAGGAGGAGGAGGGAATAAGTGGCAGAAAAAATATGTACTGGATTGATGCTTGAAGGAAAGACGGGAGAGGAGGAGGAGGAGGAGGAGGAGGAGGAGGAGGAGGAGGAGGAGGAGGAGGAGGAGGAGGAGGAGGAGGAGGAGGAGGAGGAGGAGGCTGCATGAGAGTCGTGGATTAACCTCATTTTAGCAGTGTAGTCGACCTTCTTCTCTCACGCTGACCCTCCCTTCCCCTCCTCCTCCTCCTCCTCCTCCTCCTCCTCCTCTCCTCCTCCTCCTCCTCCTCCTCCTCCTCCTCCTCCTTCTCTTCACTTACTCTCCTCCTTGTGAGTTATTTTCACGGTTGGAGTACCCTCTTTCCGTGTGCGTGTCTCTGTGTGTGTGTGTGTGTGTGTGTGTGTGTGTGTGTGTGTGTGTGTGTGTGTGTGTGTGTGTGTGTGTGTGTGTGTGTGTGTGTGTGTGTGGTCGACTTGGAAATAGAGTAAAATAAAAAAAAGATCAATGATAATATACCACCTAAGCCAATTTAACTTTCCCTTTACTTTATAAAATAAATAAATAAATATATATACCATTCCGTTAAAAAAAAAAATCACAACAATAAACAAGAAACAAACCGGCAAAATACATTAACCTCTTTAAAACAAGTGACAGACAAACCTTACACTTGCAACACCACCATTACCAAAACCATTAAATCGGTCAGCCATCCAAATAAAACAAGAGGAGTCTGGTGCGCCCTCTCAACGGGTATAGCGTGACCCACCCCGGACCTCAACCCAAGACTAATATAAGGCCATTGATGTCAGGCTCTCTCACGCGGGGCAGCAGCTGTGAGGAGCCAGAACAAGGGGGCGTGGTGGTGCTTGGGTGGGCGTTGCGAGGTTACCGTAAAGAGATAAAGAAAAAAGAGAGAAAGAGTGTATGTCGGTGTGTGTGTGTGTGTGTGTGTGTGTGTGTGTGTGTGATGGACGTTTTGAGCGTAAATAAGGAAAAAAGAGAAAGATTGGGTCGGTGTGTGTGTGTGTGTGTGTGTGTGTGTGTGTGTGTGTGTGTGTGTGTGTGTGTGTGTGTGTGTGTGTGTAATGGGTGTAGGTTGTGTAGGTGTACAGGTGATATTGAGGGTCATGTAATTGCCGCTGAAATAATAGTGATCCAAGTGTGTGTTTTATCCAGGTGTGCTCAGGTAAATTCAGGTAATATTTCTACAGGTGATTATAGTGCAGGTAAGGCTGGGGTTTGATTCCTACAGGTGCTAAGAGTGCTAATAAGGGTTTAGTATCGTCGTAAGAGCCCCAAAGAGATCTGAGTGTTAGGTGAAGGCAATGTGTTTCTCTTTGATGCTAGATTCCTTAGTGCTGATTAAGAACTCGTTGATTTACTGAAAGGGAAACACTATTGCATCTTATTCTTCTATTTATGTAGTGGTTGTCATGGTGAGCTTAAGTGCTAATTGGTGCTGAGAGTGTGAGAATATACTGGTGTGTGTGTGTGTGTGTGTGTGTGTGTGTGTGTGTGTGTGTGTGTGTGTGTGTGTGTGTGTGTGTGTGTGTACTGGGTGTGGTCTCAATTTGTACATAATGTTTGTCACTTACACACACACACACACACACACACACACACACACACACACACACACACACACACACACACACACACACACACACACACACACACACACACACACTATACGTTATTATTATTTTTTTTATTGATTTATTTTCCCCTGAATTTTTGCGTTTCTATTACGTTTGTTTCCCTGAGTGGCAAAGTTTTTTTTATCTATTTATTTATGTGTTCTCTTAGCTTGACCTTTTGTGTCGAAATTAAGAAAACAATTTTATGGTTGTGTTTCATTCTTTCCTTCATTTCGTGTCTTAAATGTACGCAGACAAACACTATCTCTCTCCATCTTTTCTTTGTATATATTTTCTCTTCTTCCTCTTCCTCTTCTCCCCTTCTCCAGCTCCTCCTCTAACCACCTCCCATCACAACCCCACCCACTCGTTGAATATAAAAGGCTCGCCCGCCCGACACTAGTCACTCTCGCCTTCACCTCCCCGAAGAGAACAACATGCAGGTACATTAAGTTAGGTCACCCCGGCACGTCTTGGGGCAGGCAAGGGTTAAATGTTTGGGTATTTTCATGGGTCTGAGGTGTTTTGTCTTAGAGAGGGTTAGGAGGGCAAGGTGTGAGAGGAAGTTATAAAGGATGTGAGAAGTTGTGTGTTACAGGTGGTTTAGGGTTGAGGAGGAGGGTCAGGTGTGTGGTGGTATGTGTTATGGTTGCCTCGTGTTAGGTTCAAGTGAGATGAGGGGCAGCAATCTTAACAACATTGCAATTTGTCTCTGTTCCATGGACACGTCGAGGTAGCTGGATGTTACGAGATGTTCATGCAATGTTCTGGTCGCTTACACTTAAGAATGAGGTGTGTTAGGCGTGTGTTTCATGTAGTGTGACCCTGGGTATGACCTGGTGTCCGCAGTTCCTCGTGATTCTTTCCCTGGTGGCTGTGGCCATGGCTGCTCCATCTGGTTCCTTGGGCGCTTACTCAGTTCCTGCCTACAGCCCCGCCCCAGCCTACAGCCCCGCCCCAGCCTACAGACCCGCCCCAGCCTACAGACCCGCCCCGACTTATAATGTAAGTTTTGTTGCATTATGTTTGTGAGTGAGTAGAGGAGAGTCTCTCCATACCTAAAGTTTTTGCTTATTATGACTTTAATTGAATTAATACTTTCTTCTCATGCCCCATATGTCTTCTAACCCCCCACCCACTCAACCACAGGAGGTGCCTCGCTACACCTTCGACTACGCCGTCAGGGACAACCTTGGCAACGATTTTGGCCACCAGGAGAGTCGTGACGGCTACAACACCCAGGGATCCTACTACGTGCAGCTGCCCGACGGCCGCCTTCAGAAGGTGACTTACTACGTGGACGGTGATTCAGGCTTCGTGGCTGAGGTCAGCTACGAGGGGGAGGCCCAGTACCCAGCCTACAGCCCCGCACCAGCCTACAGGCCCGCCCCGGCTTACAGGCCCACCAATGCCTACACTCCCGCCCCGACTTACGGCTGAACACTATCCAGGTGTTCTCGTTGTGTCTGGAATAATCAAAAGTTGCGTCGATGTAGTTGATAATCTGTTGCTTCTGTCACACTAACAGTCACACCAACAGTCCAACACACACTCCTTCAAACAGCAAACCTCTGTACAAATGCTATGCTTTTATAAACCCACATGAACGTTGTGAATAAAATGATTTAGTGACAAACAATGAATTTTCTTATAACAACAGCAACATCGTCTTCGTTCCAGTTATGTGAGACATGACCTCAAATGTTTCTTGGTAGTCATTGATGTACTACTGGACCTTGATAATCACAGTTGTATCTGGTATCAATTTTCCGTCTGTTCCTGAGTGATGAGGAAGCACTTTTGTAGACACGAGCCTGACCCAGGTGGGGGTGGGGGTGTTACAAAGGAGGATTGGTTGGGAGGGAGAGGGGGAGTGGGCACCAAATTTGACAGAAGTAAATACCTAAGTTTAGTGTGTGTGGTGCAGCCAGAGGGGAGGGAGAGGTGAGTTGTGAAGGAAGAAGCAAGAACCAAGTGTAGTGTGGTGATTATTAATACAGTGAAGGGCGTGGGAGGTTTGGAGTCCTTCGTGTACGTCGTTTGAATCGTGATTACTGGGTGAAAGGTCTTTATGTATACATTGAGATATCTGAAGAAAGTTTAGTTATCTAGAAACTCCTCGACTAGAAAATACAAGTGTGTTTCTACCAACTCTTGAAAGACCCAACGTTTTTTGAGGTTCTGTGACTAACACTTCACAACCTCACTCCTAAAGGATTGTAGTTATCAGTTTTTCTCTTCATGGTCTCGTACAATGTTAAATTTGTCGGCACTTTACAATGTTAGTATCATATACACCTGGTCACGTCAATGCTCCTAGTATACATAGTTTCAATAGGGAAGCTCTACTCACCTTACGGAACACCACTCCTAACTGGACCTAACCTAACCAGAATGAAATAGTCAACATTAATATATATACAAAAACGTCAACATTCACCTGTCACTTTTTTATCTTCTTTATGTTTGTTTTTCAGGTTAGTGTTGAGGGTCCAGTCTGTAGATTGATTATGTAAGTGTTTTGTATTTCTTTCCTGTAATTTTTTCCCTCCGCCGTGTTCATGGTCATCAATGATTGTTTTGTTCACGCTTTTCTTTATCGCCTTGATTTTTTGCGTCGTCATTATCACCGTTTGAGTTCACCTTCCCGTCATGGTTTGAACTCATTATCACATTAAAGCGTTTGGTCTAGACACGTGCGTATTTATCAGCGAATTTACAAAGCTGGAAGAGAAGAGGTATCTGAGCACTACACTGACAATGATGGTTCCTCAACAGACCATTTCGAAGACCTCATCACCTTCGTCCTATCACTTCATCAATGGTAAGTTATGAAAGTATGTAAGTATGTATGTATGTATGTATTACTTGTTGAAGAGGCTTAGGTTGGCTTGATTAAGGTGTTTGTTGAGTCATATTCAAGACAGGTAATGTTTGTTTACAATGAAATATGACCGCCGTGTAGCCTCACCGTACTCACCTTGGCTATAATTGTGAATAATAAGTGAGATAAATGAATACATAAAGTATATGTAAAAGGTTTGGTTTTAATTATTGTGTTATTATCATTATGAATTAATTAATTGATAAAAAAACTCGAAATTTACCGAGTTTCAACTGGTTAGGGAATGCAAATTAATGATATTTACTTACAAATGCATGGAAGTCATTCATTCCTTTAATTTAATTCTTGTTTTGACCCAGGTAATGTTTTGCCTTGTGTGACCTGCAGGTGAGAATTTTTGAAGACAACTGCGACTCATGAGAAGGTGTAACATAGGGTGTTGTGGTTAGGGTGACAGGCGTTATAGGGTGATGTGGTTAGGGTGACAGGTGAGTTATAGGGTGATGTGGATAGGGTGACAAGTGGGTTACAGGGTGATGTAGTTAGAGTGACAAATATATTACAGGGATGACGCGTGTATTAATTCAAAGGGCAGCGTTAAGGAGGGAAGGACTTAATTAGTATTAGCATTTGTGTCGAAATTAAGAAAACAATTTTATGGTTTTATTTAATTCTTTCCTTCATTTCGTGTCTTAAATGTACTGTACGCAGAAACACACAATTTATCTCCATCTTTTCTTTGTATATATATTTCTCTTCCTCCTCTTCCTCTTCTCCCTTTCTCCAGCTCCTCCTCCTCCACCCACCTCCCCTCACAACCCCACCCGCTTGTTGGATATAAAAGGCTCGCTCGTCCGACACTAGTCACTCTCGCCTTCACCTCCCCGAAGAGAACAACATGAAGGTACATTAGGTTAGGTCACCCCGGCACGTCTTGGGGCAGTCAAGGGTCAAGTGTTTCGGTATTTTCATGGATCTGAGGTGTTTTGTCTTAGAGAGGCTTAGGAGGGCAAGGTGTGAGAGGAAGTTATAAAGGATGTGAGAAGTTGTGTGTTACAGGTGGTTTAGGGTTGAGGAGGAGGGTCAGGTGTGTGGTGGTATGTGTTATGGTTGCCTCGTGTTTGGTTCAAGTGAGATGAGGGGCAGCAATCTTAACAACATTGCAATTTGTCTCTGTTCCATGGACACGTCGAGGTAGCTGGGTGTTACGAGATGTTCATGCAATGTTCTGGTCGCTTACACTTAAGAATGAGGTGTGTTAGGCGTGTGTTTCATGTAGTGTGACCCTGGGTATGACCTGGTGTCCGCAGTTCCTCGTGATTCTTTCCCTGGTGGCTGTGGCCATGGCTGCTCCATCTGGTTCCTTGGGCGCTTACTCAGTTCCTGCCTACAGCCCCGCCTCCACCTACAGCCCCGCCCCAGCCTACAGACCCGCCCCAGCCTACAGACCCGCCCCGACTTATAATGTAAGTTTTGTTGCATTATGTTTGTGAGTGAGTAGAGGAGAGTCTCTCCATACCTAAAGTTTCTGCTTATTATGACTTTAATTGAATTAATACTTTCTTCTCATGCCCCATATGTCTTCTAACCCCCCCACCCACTCAACCACAGGAGGTGCCTCGCTACACCTTCGACTACGCCGTCAGGGACAACCTTGGCAACGATTTTGGCCACCAGGAGAGTCGTGACGGCTACAACACCCAGGGATCCTACTACGTGCAGCTGCCCGACGGCCGCCTTCAGAAGGTGACTTACTACGTGGACGGTGATTCAGGCTTCGTGGCTGAGGTCAGCTACGAGGGGGAGGCCCAGTACCCAGCCTACAGCCCCGCACCAGCCTACAGGCCCGCCCCGGCTTACAGGCCCACCAATGCCTACACTCCCGCCCCGACTTACGGCTGAACACTATCCAGGTGTTCTCGTTGTGTCTGGAATAATCAAAAGTTGCGTCGATGTAGTTGATAATCTGTTGCTTCTGTCACACTAACAGTCACACCAACAGTCCAACACACACTCCTTCAAACAGCAAACCTCTGTACAAATGCTATGCTTTTATAAACCCACATGAACGTTGTGAATAAAATGATTTAGTGACAAACAATGAATTTTCTTATAACAACAGCAACATCGTCTTCGTTCCAGTTATGTGAGACATGACCTCAAATGTTTCTTGGTAGTCATTGATGTACTACTGGACCTTGATAATCACAGTTGTATCTGGTATCAATTTTCCGTCTGTTCCTGAGTGATGAGGAAGCACTTTTGTAGACACGAGCCTGACCCAGGTGGGGGTGGGGGTGTTACAAAGGAGGATTGGTTGGGAGGGAGAGGGGGAGTGGGCACCAAATTTGACAGAAGTAAATACCTAAGTTTAGTGTGTGTGGTGCAGCCAGAGGGGAGGGAGAGGTGAGTTGTGAAGGAAGAAGCAAGAACCAAGTGTAGTGTGGTGATTATTAATACAGTGAAGGGCGTGGGAGGTTTGGAGTCCTTCGTGTACGTCATTTGGATCGTGATTACTGGGTGAAAGGTCTTTATGTATACATTGAGATATCTGAAGAAAGTTTAGTTATCTAGAAACTCCCCGACTAGAAAATACAAGTGTGTTTCTACCAACTTTTGAAAGACCGAACGTTTTTTGAGGTTCTGTGACTAACACTTCACAACCTCACTCCTCCTAAAGGATTGTAGTTATCAGTTTTTCTCTTCATGGTCTCGTACAATGTTAAATTTGTCGGCACTTTACAATGTTAGTATCATATACACCTGGTCACGTCAATGCTCCTAGTATACATAGTTTCAATAGGGAAGCTCTATTCACCTTACGGAACACCACTCCTAACTGGACCTAACCTAACCAGAATGAAATAGTCAACATTAATATATACAAAAACGTCAACATTCACCTGTCACTTTTTTATCTTTATGTTTGTTTTTCAGGTTAGTGTTGAGGGTCCAGTCTGTAGATTGATTATGTAAGTGTTTTGTATTTCTTTCCTGTAATTTTTTCCCTCCGCCGTGTTCATGGTCATCAATGATTGTTTTGTTCACGCTTTTCTTTATCGCCTTGATTTTTTGCGTCGTCATTATCACCGTTTGAGTTCACCTTCCCGTCATGGTTTGAACTCATTATCACATTAAAGCGTTTGGTCTAGACACGTGCGTATTCATCAGCGAATTTACAAAGCTGGAAGAGAAGAGGTATCTGAGCACTACACTGACAATGATGGTTCCTCAACAGACCATTTCAAAGACCGCTGTCACCTCATCACCTTCGTCCTATCACTTCATCAATGGTAAGTTATGAAAGTATGTAAGTATGTATGTATGTATGTATTACTTGTTGAAGAGGCTTAGGTTGGCTTGATTAAGGTGCTTGTTGAGTCTTATTCAAGACAGGTAATGTTTGTTTACAATGAAATATGACCGCCGTGTAGCCTCACCGTACTCACCTTGGCTATAATTGTGAATAATAAGTGAGATAAATGAATACATAAAGTATATGTAAAAGGTTTGGTTTTAATTATTGTGTTATTATCATTATGAATTAATTAATTGATAAAAAAAACTTGAAATTTACCGAGTTTCAACTGGTTAGGGAATGCAAATTAATGATATTTACTTACAAATGCATGGAAGTCATTCATTCCTTTAATTTAATTCTTGTTTTGACCCAGGTAATGTTTTGCCTTGTGTGACCTGCAGGTGAGAATTTTTGAAGACAACTGCGACTCATGAGAAGGTGTAACATAGGGTGTTGTGGTTAGGATGACAGGCGTTATAGGGTGATGTGGTTAGGGTGACAGGTGAGTTATAGGGTGATGTGGATAGGGTGACAAGTGGGTTACAGGGTGATGTAGTTAGAGTGACAAATATATTACAGGGATGACGCGTGTATTAATTCAAAGGGCAGCGTTAAGGAGGGAAGGACTTAATTAGTATTAGCATTTGTGTCGAAATTAAGAAAACAATTTTATGGTTTTATTTAATTCTTTCCTTCATTTCGTGTCTTAAATGTACTGTACGCAGAAACACACAATTTATCTCCATCTTTTCTTTGTATATATATTTCTCTTCCTCCTCTTCCTCTTCTCCCTTTCTCCAGCTCCTCCTCCTCCACCCACCTCCCCTCACAACCCCACCCGCTTGTTGGATATAAAAGGCTCGCTCGTCCGACACTAGTCACTCTCGCCTTCACCTCCCCGAAGAGAACAACATGAAGGTAGGTCACCCCGGCACGTCTTGGGGCAGGCAAGGGTTAAATGTTTGGGTATTTTCATGGGTCTGAGGTGTTTTGTCTTAGAGAGGCTTAGGAGGGCAAGGTGTGAGAGGAAGTTATAAAGGATGTGAGAAGTTGTGTGTTACAGGTGGTTTAGGGTTGAGGAGGAGGGTCAGGTGTGTGGTGGTATGTGTTATGGTTGCCTCGTGTTTGGTTCAAGTGAGATGAGGGGCAGCAATCTTAACAACATTGCAATTTGTCTCTGTTCCATGGACACGTCGAGGTAGCTGGGTGTTACGAGATGTTCATGCAATGTTCTGGTCGCTTACACTTAAGAATGAGGTGTGTTAGGCGTGTGTTTCATGTAGTGTGACCCTGGGTATGACCTGGTGTCCGCAGTTCCTCGTGATTCTTTCCCTGGTGGCTGTGGCCATGGCTGCTCCATCTGGTTCCTTGGGCGCTTACTCAGTTCCTGCCTACAGCCCCGCCCCATCCTACAGCCCCGCCCCAGCCTACAGCCCCGCCCCTGCCTACAGACCCGCTCCGACCTACAATGTAAGTTTTGTTGCACTATGTTTGTTAGTGAGTAGAGGAAAGTCTCTCCATACTTAAAGTTCCTGCTTATTATGACTTTAATTGCAATAGTACCTTCTTCCCATGCCCCATATGCCTTCTAACGCCTCCTCCCTTCACCCACAGGAAGTGCCTCGCTACACCTTCGACTACGCCGCCAGAGACAACCTCGGCAACGACTACGGCCACCAGGAGACTCGTGACGGCTACAACACCCAGGGATCCTACTACGTGCAGCTGCCCGACGGCCGCCTGCAGAAGGTGACTTACTACGTGAACGGCGACTCAGGCTTCGTGGCTGAGGTCAGCTACGAGGGGGAGGCCCAGTACCCAGCCTACAGCCCTGCACCAGCCTACAGGCCCGCCCCGGCTTACAGGCCGGCCCATGCCTACACGCCCGCCCCGACTTATGGGTGAACACTGTCAACGTGTTCTCGTTGTGTCTGGTATAATCAAAAGTTGCGTCGATTTAGTTGATAACCTGTTGCTTCTGTCACACTAACAGTCACACCAACAGTCCAACACACACTCCTTCAAACAGCAAACCTCTGTACAAATGCTATGCTTTTATAATCACACATGAACGTTATGAATAAAATTATTAGATGACAAACAATGAATTTTCTTACAACAACAGCAACATCGTCTTCGTTCCAGTTATGTGAGACATGACCTGAAATGTTTCTTGGTAGTCATTGATGTACTACTGGACCTTGATAATCGCAGTTGTGTCTGGGATCAATTTTCCATCTGTTCCTGAGTGATGAGGAAGCACTTTTGTAGACACGAGCCTGACCCAGGTGGGAGCGGGGAGGTACTGTACAAAGGGCGACACTAAGAATCAATGTCACGGGGGGAGGAGAGGTTGGGATGGAAGGGGGAGTGGAAACCAAACTTCACAGAAGTAAATACTAAAGTGTATGGTGCAGCCAGAGGGGAGGGAGGGGTGAGGGGTGAAGGAAGAGGCAAGAACCAAAGGCAGTGTGGTGATTATTGACACAGTGAAGGGCGTGGGAGGTTTGGAGTCCTTCGTGTACGTCATTTGGATTGTGATTACTGGGTGAAAGGTCTACATGTATACACTGAGATATTTGAAGAAAGTTTAGGTATCTAAAAACTCCTCGACTAGAAAATACAAGTGTGTTTCTACCAACTTTTGAAGCACACAACATTTTCCGAGGTACTGTGACTAACAATACACAACCCCATTCTTCCTAAAGGCTTGTAGTTATCTGTGTTTCTCTTCATGGTCTCGTACAATGTTAAATTAATCATCATTTTACAATGTTAATATCATATACATCTGGTCACGTCAATGATACTAGTCTACATCGTTTCAATAGGGAAGCACTACTCACCTTACGGAACACCACTGGACTTTACCTAACCAGAAAGAAACAGTTAACATTAATATACACAAAACATGTCAAATTTTACCTGTCACTTTTTTTATCTTGTTATTCTTTGTTTTTCAGGTTAGTGTTGAGGGTCCAGTCTGCAGCGTGATTATGTAAGTGTTCTCTATATTACTTCCTGTAATTTTTTCCCTCCGCCGTGTTCATGATCGTCAATGAGTGTTTTGTTCACGCTTTTCTAAATCGCCTTAATTTTTTGCGTCGTCATTATCACAGTTTGAGTTCACCTTCCCGTCATGGTTTGAACTCATTATCATATTAAAGCGTTTGGTCTAGACACGTGCGTATTTATGAGCGAATTTACAAAGCTGGAAGAGAAGAAGTATCTGAGCACTACACTGACAATGATGGTTCCTCAACAGACCATTTCGAAGACCGCTGTCACCTCATCACCTTCGTCCTATCACTTCATCAATGGTAAGTTATGAAGGTATGTATGTATGTATGTATGTATGTGTTACCTGCTGATGAGGCTTAGGTTGGCTTGATTAAAGTGTTTGTTGAGTCATATTCAAGATAGACATTGGCTATAACGGTGAAAAATAAGTGAAATAAATGAATAATTAAAACATATGTAACAGTTTTGGTTTGAATGAAATAGTTTTTTTTCAATATGAATGAATTAATTGAAAAAAACCTCATAAAATTTATCGCGTTTTAACTGGTTAGGGAATGCAAATGAATGATATTTACTTACAGACGCATGGATGTCCTTCATTCCTTTCTTTTATTACTGGTTCAAATCCAAGTGATGGTCTACCTTGTGTGACCCGCAGGTGAGAATTTATGAAGACCACCTGGATCCACGAGAAAGTGTAACAGAGTGATGGTGACATAGGGTGATTTGGTTAAGGTGACAGGTGAATTATAGGGTGATGTGATTAGGGTGACAGATGGGTTATAGGGTGAAATAGTTATGGTGACAAGTGAGTTATAGGGTGATGTGGTTAGGGTGACAGGTGAATTTTAGGGTGATGTGATTAGAGTGACATGTGTATTAATTCAAAGGGCAGGGTTAAGGAGGGAAGGACTTATTTAGTATTAGGAATTGTGTTGAAATTAGGAAAATAGTTTTATGGTTTTGTTTAATTCTTTCCTTCATTTCGTGTCTTAAATTTACTGTACGCAGACACGCACCATCTCTCACCATCTTTTCTTTATATATATATTTTTCTCTTCCTCCTCTTCATCTTCTCCCCTTCTCTCACTCCTCCTCCTCCCCCCACCTCCCATCACAACCCCACCCGCTTGTTGGATATAAAAGGCTCGCTCGCCCGACACTAGTCACTCTCGCCTTCACCTCCCCGAAGAGAACAACATGCAGGTACATTAAGTTAGGTCACCCCGGCACGTCTTGGGGCAGGCAAGGGTTAAATGTTTGGGTATTTTCATGGGTCTGAGGTGTTTTGTCTTAGAGAGGGTTAGGAGGGCAAGGTGTGAGAGGAAGTTATAAAGGATGTGAGAAGTTGTGTGTTACAGGTGGTTTAGGGTTGAGCAGGAGGGTCAGGTGTGTGGTGGTATGTGTTATGGTTGCCTCGTGTTAGGTTCAAGTGAGATGAGGGGCAGCAATCTTAACAACATTGCAATTTGTCTCTGTTCCGTGGACACGTCGAGGTAGCTGGGTGTTACGAGATGTTCATGCAATGTTCTGGTCGCTTACACTTAAGAATGAGGTGTGTTAGGCGTGTGTTTCATGTAGTGTGACCCTGGGTATGACCTGGTGTCCGCAGTTCCTCGTGATTCTTTCCCTGGTGGCTGTGGCCATGGCTGCTCCATCTGGTTCCTTGGGCGCTTACTCAGTTCCTGCCTACAGCCCCGCCTCCACCTACAGCCCCGCCCCAGCCTACAGACCCGCCCCAGCCTACAGACCCGCCCCGACTTATAATGTAAGTTTTGTTGCATTATGTTTGTGAGTGAGTAGAGGAGAGTCTCTCCATACCTAAAGTTTCTGCTTATTATGACTTTAATTGAATTAATACTTTCTTCTCATGCCCCATATGTCTTCTAACCCCCCCACCCACTCAACCACAGGAGGTGCCTCGCTACACCTTCGACTACGCCGTCAGGGACAACCTTGGCAACGATTTTGGCCACCAGGAGAGTCGTGACGGCTACAACACCCAGGGATCCTACTACGTGCAGCTGCCCGACGGCCGCCTTCAGAAGGTGACTTACTACGTGGACGGTGATTCAGGCTTCGTGGCTGAGGTCAGCTACGAGGGGGAGGCCCAGTACCCAGCCTACAGCCCCGCACCAGCCTACAGGCCCGCCCCGGCTTACAGGCCCACCAATGCCTACACTCCCGCCCCGACTTACGGCTGAACACTATCCAGGTGTTCTCGTTGTGTCTGGAATAATCAAAAGTTGCGTCGATGTAGTTGATAATCTGTTGCTTCTGTCACACTAACAGTCACACCAACAGTCCAACACACACTCCTTCAAACAGCAAACCTCTGTACAAATGCTATGCTTTTATAAACCCACATGAACGTTGTGAATAAAATGATTTAGTGACAAACAATGAATTTTCTTATAACAACAGCAACATCGTCTTCGTTCCAGTTATGTGAGACATGACCTCAAATGTTTCTTGGTAGTCATTGATGTACTACTGGACCTTGATAATCACAGTTGTATCTGGTATCAATTTTCCGTCTGTTCCTGAGTGATGAGGAAGCACTTTTGTAGACACGAGCCTGACCCAGGTGGGGGTGGGGGTGTTACAAAGGAGGATTGGTTGGGAGGGAGAGGGGGAGTGGGCACCAAATTTGACAGAAGTAAATACCTAAGTTTAGTGTGTGTGGTGCAGCCAGAGGGGAGGGAGAGGTGAGTTGTGAAGGAAGAAGCAAGAACCAAGTGTAGTGTGGTGATTATTAATACAGTGAAGGGCGTGGGAGGTTTGGAGTCCTTCGTGTACGTCATTTGGATCGTGATTACTGGGTGAAAGGTCTTTATGTATACATTGAGATATCTGAAGAAAGTTTAGTTATCTAGAAACTCCCCGACTAGAAAATACAAGTGTGTTTCTACCAACTTTTGAAAGACCCAACGTTTTTTGAGGTTCTGTGACTAACACTTCACAACCTCACTCCTCCTAAAGGATTGTAGTTATCAGTTTTTCTCTTCATGGTCTCGTACAATGTTAAATTTGTCGGCACTTTACAATGTTAGTATCATATACACCTGGTCACGTCAATGCTCCTAGTATACATAGTTTCATTAGGGAAGCTCTACTCACCTTACGGAACACCACTCCTAACTGGACCTAACCTAACCAGAATGAAATAGTTAACATTAATATATATACAAAAACGTCAACATTCACCTGTCACTTTTTTATCTTTATGTTTGTTTTTCAGGTTAGTGTTGAGGGTCCAGTCTGTAGATTGATTATGTAAGTGTTTTGTATTTCTTTCCTGTAATTTTTTCCCTCCGCCGTGTTCATGGTCATCAATGATTGTTTTGTTCACGCTTTTCTTTATCGCCTTGATTTTTTGCGTCGTCATTATCACCGTTTGAGTTCACCTTCCCGTCATGGTTTGAACTCATTATCACATTAAAGCGTTTGGTCTAGACACGTGCGTATTTATCAGCGAATTTACAAAGCTGGAAGAGAAGAGGTATCTGAGCACTACACTGACAATGATGGTTCCTCAACAGACCATTTCGAAGACCTCATCACCTTCGTCCTATCACTTCATCAATGGTAAGTTATGAAAGTATGTAAGTATGTATGTATGTATGTATTACTTGTTGAAGAGGCTTAGGTTGGCTTGATTAAGGTGTTTGTTGAGTCATATTCAAGACAGGTAATGTTTGTTTACAATGAAATATGACCGCCGTGTAGCCTCACCGTACTCACCTTGGCTATAATTGTGAATAATAAGTGAGATAAATGAATACATAAAGTATATGTAAAAGGTTTGGTTTTAATTATTGTGTTATTATCATTATGAATTAATTAATTGATAAAAAAACTTGAAATTTACCGAGTTTCAACTGGTTAGGGAATGCAAATTAATGATATTTACTTACAAATGCATGGAAGTCATTCATTCCTTTAATTTAATTCTTGTTTTGACCCAGGTAATGTTTTGCCTTGTGTGACCTGCAGGTGAGAATTTTTGAAGACAACTGCGACTCATGAGAAGGTGTAACATAGGGTGTTGTGGTTAGGGTGACAGGCGTTATAGGGTGATGTGGTTAGGGTGACAGGTGAGTTATAGGGTGATGTGGATAGGGTGACAAGTGGGTTACAGGGTGATGTAGTTAGAGTGACAAATATATTACAGGGATGACGCGTGTATTAATTCAAAGGGCAGCGTTAAGGAGGGAAGGACTTAATTAGTATTAGCATTTGTGTCGAAATTAAGAAAACAATTTTATGGTTTTATTTAATTCTTTCCTTCATTTCGTGTCTTAAATGTACTGTACGCAGAAACACACAATTTATCTCCATCTTTTCTTTGTATATATATTTCTCTTCCTCCTCTTCCTCTTCTCCCTTTCTCCAGCTCCTCCTCCTCCACCCACCTCCCCTCACAACCCCACCCGCTTGTTGGATATAAAAGGCTCGCTCGTCCGACACTAGTCACTCTCGCCTTCACCTCCCCGAAGAGAACAACATGAAGGTCATTAGTTAGGTCACCCCGGCACGTCTTGGGGCAGTCAAGGGTCAAGTGTTTCGGTATTTTCATGGGATCTGAGGTGTTTTGTCTTAGAGAGGGCTTAGGAGGGCAAGGTGTGAGAGGAAGTTATAAAGGATGTGAGAAGTTGTGTGCTACAGGTGGTTTAGGGTTGAGGAGGAGGGTCAGGTGTGTGGTGGTATGTGTTATGGTTGCCTCGTGTTTGGTTCAAGTGAGATGAGGGGCAGCAATCTTAACAACATTGCAATTTGTCTCTGTTCCATGGACACGTCGAGGTAGCTGGGTGTTACGAGATGTTCATGCAATGTTCTGGTCGCTTACACTTAAGAATGAGGTGTGTTAGGCGTGTGTTTCATGTAGTGTGACCCTGGGTATGACCTGGTGTCCGCAGTTCCTCGTGATTCTTTCCCTGGTGGCTGTGGCCATGGCTGCTCCATCTGGTTCCTTGGGCGCTTACTCAGTTCCTGCCTACAGCCCCGCCCCAGCCTACAGCCCCGCCCCAGCCTACAGACCCGCCCCCGCCTACAGACCCGCCCCGACCTACAATGTAAGTTTTGTTGCATTATGTTTGTGAGTGAGTAGAGGAGAGTCTCTCCATACCTAAAGTTCCTGCTTATTATGACTTTAATTGAATTAATACTTTCTTCCCATGCCCCATATGTCTTCTAACCCCCCACCCACTCACCCACAGGAGGTGCCTCGCTACACCTTCGACTACGCCGTCAGGGACAACGCCGGCAACGACTTCGGCCACCAGGAGAGTCGTGACGGCTACAACACCCAGGGATCCTACTACGTGCAGCTGCCCGACGGCCGCCTTCAGAAGGTGACTTACTACGTGGACGGTGATTCAGGCTTCGTGGCTGAGGTCAGCTACGAGGGGGAGGCCCAGTACCCAGCCTACAGCCCCGCACCAGCCTACAGGCCTGCCCCGGATTACAGGCCCACCAATGCCTACACTCCCGCCCCGACTTATGGCTGAACACTATCCAGGTGTTCTCGTTGTGTCTGGAATAATCAAAAGTTGCGTCGATGTAGTTGATAATCTGTTGCTTCTGTCACACTAACAGTCACACCAACAGTCCAACACACACTCCTTCAAACAGCAAACCTCTGTACAAATGCTATGCTTTTATAAACCCACATGAACGTTGTGAATAAAATGATTTAGTGACAAACAATGAATTTTCTTATAACAACAGCAACATCGTCTTCGTTCCAGTTATGTGAGACATGACCTCAAATGTTTCTTGGTAGTCATTGATGTATTACTGGACCTTGATAATCACAGTTGTGTCTGGGATCAATTTTCCGTCTGATCCTGAGTGATGAGGAAGCACTTTTGTAGACACGAGCCTGACCCAGGTGGGGGATTGGTTGGAAGAGAGGGGGGAGTGGGCACCAAATTTGACAGAAGTAAATACCTAAGTTTAGTGTGTGTGGTGCAGCCAGAGGTGAGGGGTGAAGGAAGAAGCAAGAACCAAGGGTAGTGTGGTGATTATTAATACAGTGAAGGGCGTGGGAGGTTTGGAGTCCTTCGTGTACGTCGTTTGAATCGTGATTACTGGGTGAAAGGTCTTTATGTATACATTGAGATATCTGAAGAAAGTTTAGTTATCTAGAAACTCCTCGACTAGAAAATACAAGTGTGTTTCTACCAACTCTTGAAAGACCCAACGTTTTTTGAGGTTCTGTGACTAACACTTCACAACCTCACTCCTCCTAAAGGATTGTAGTTATCAGTTTTTCTCTTCATGGTCTCGTACAATGTTAAATTTGTCGGCACTTTACAATGTTAGTATCATATACACCTGGTCACGTCAATGCTCCTAGTATACATAGTTTCAATAGGGAAGCTCTATTCACCTTACGGAACACCACTCCTAACTGGACCTAACCTAACCAGAATGAAATAGTCAACATTAATATATACAAAAACGTCAACATTCACCTGTCACTTTTTTATCTTCTTTATGTTTGTTTTTCAGGTTAGTGTTGAGGGTCCAGTCTGTAGATTGATTATGTAAGTGTTCTGTATTTCTTTCCTGTAATTTTTTCCCTCCGCCGTGTTCATGGTCATCAATGATTGTTTTGTTCACTCTTTTCTTTATCGCCTTGATTTTTTGCGTCGTCATTATCACCGTTTGAGTTCACCTTCCCGTCATGGTTTGAACTCATTATCACATTAAAGCGTTTGGTCTAGACACGTGCGTATTTATCAGCGAATTTACAAAGTGGAAGGGAAGAAGTATCTGAGCACTACACTGACAATGATGGTTCCTCAACAGACCATTTCGAAGACCGGTGTCACCTCATCACCCTCGTCTTATCTATCACTTCATCAATGATAAGTTATGAAGGTATGTATGTATGTATGTGTTACCTGTTGATGAGGCTTAGGTTGGCTTGATGAAGGTGTTTGTTGAGTCATATTCAAAACAGGTAATGTTTGTTTACAATGAAATATGACCTTCGTGTAGCCTCACCGTACTCACCTTGGCTATGATTGTGAATAATAAGTGAAATAAATGAATACATGAAGTATATGTAACAGGTTTGGTTTTAATTATTGTGTCATTGTCATTATGAATTAATTAATTGACAAAAAAACCCATGAAATTTATCGAGTTTCAACTGGTTAGGGAATGCAAATTAATGATATTTACTTACAAATGCATGGAAGTCATTCATTCCTATAATTTAATTCTTGTTTTGACCCAGGTAATGTTTTGCCTTGTGTGACCTGCAGGTGAGAATTTTTGAAGACCACTGGGACCCACGAGAATGTTTAACATAGGGTGATGTGGTTAGGGTGACAGGTGAGTTATAGGGTGATGTGGTTAGGGTAACAAGTATATTATATGGTGATGTTAGGACGACAGGTGTATTAATTCAAAGAGCAGGTAAAGGCTCATTCACACATTTCAGTGACGTATCAGTGCCGCGTCCGCTCAGTCCATCAGTGTAAGAGAAACAAAAAATATCGTTACTTTAAATTCGGCTGACGCATTCACACATGTCAGGTGTAGTACCGTGTTTTGATTCTTAGAGTAACTAACACTGAACTGACACGGCACTGATACGCCACTGATGTGTGTGAATCGACCTTTAAGGAGGGGAGGACTTATTTAGTATTAGCATTTGTTTTGAAATTAAGAAAACAGTTCTATGGTTCTGTTTAATTCTTTCCTTCATTTCGTGTCTTAAATGTACGCAGACAAAAACTATCTCTCACCATCTTTTCTTTGTATATAGTTTTCTCTTCTTCTTCTTCCTCTTCTCCCCTTCTCCAGCTCCTCCTCCTCCACCCACCTCCCCTCACAACCCCACCCGCTTGTTGGATATAAAAGGCTCGCTCGTCCGACACTAGTCACTCTCGCCTTCACCTCCCCGAAGAGAACAACATGCAGGTACATTAAGTTAGGTCACCCCGGCACGTCTTGAGGCAGTCAAGGGTCAAGTGTTTCGGTATTTTCATGGGTCTGAGGTGTTTTGTCTTAGAGAGGCTTAGGAGGGCAAGGTGTGAGAGGAAGTTATAAAGGATGTGAGGAGTTGTGTGTTACAGGTGGTTTAAGGTTGAGCAGGAGGGTCAGGTGTGTGGTGGTATGTGTTATGGTTGCCTCGTGTTTGGTTCAAGTGAGATGAGGGGCAGCAATCTTAACAACAATGCAATTTGTCTCTGTTCCGTGGACACGTCGAGGTAGTTGGGTGTTACGAGATGTTCATGCAATGTTCTGGTCGCTTACACTTAAGAATGAGGTGTGTTAGGCGTGTGTTTCATGTAGTGTGACCCTGGGTATGACCTGGTGTCCGCAGTTCCTCGTGATTCTTTCCCTGGTGGCTGTGGCCATGGCTGCTCCATCTGGTTCCTTGGGCGCTTACTCAGTTCCTGCCTACAGCCCCGCCCCAGCCTACAGCCCCGCCCCAGCCTACAGACCCGCCCCCGCCTACAGACCCGCCCCGACTTACAATGTAAGTTTTTTTTGCATTATGTTTGTGAGTGAGTAGAGGAGAGTCTCTCCATACTTAAAGTTCCTGCTTATTATGACTTTAATTGCAATAGTACCTTCTTCTAACCCCCCACCCACTCATCCACAGGAGGTGCCTCGCTACACCTTCGACTACGCCGTCAGGGACAACCTTGGCAACGACTTTGGCCACCAGGAGAGTCGTGACGGCTACAACACCCAGGGATCCTACTACGTGCAGCTGCCCGACGGCCGCCTTCAGAAGGTGACTTACTACGTGGACGGTGATTCAGGCTTCGTGGCTGAGGTCAGCTACGAGGGGGAGGCCCAGTACCCAGCTTACAGCCCTGCACCAGCCTACAGGCCTGCCCCGGATTACAGGCCCACCAATGCCTACACTCCCGCCCCGACTTACGGCTGAACACTGTCAACGTGTTCTCGTTGTGGCTGGAATAATCCAAAGTTGCGTCGATGTAGTTGATAATCTGTTGCTTCTGTCACACTAACAGTCACACCAACAGTCCAACACACACTCCTTCAAACAGCAAACCTCTGTACAAATGCTATGCTTTTATAAACCCACATGAACGTTGTGAATAAAATGATTTACTGACAAACAATGAATTTTCTTATAACAACAGCAACATCGTCTTCGTTCCAGTTATGTGAGACATGACCTGAAATGTTTCTTGGTAGTCATTGATGTACTACTGGACTTTGATAATCACAGTTGTATCTGGGATCAATTTTCCGTCTGTTCCTGAGTGATGAGGAAGCACTTTTGTAGACACGTGACTGATCCAGGTGGGGACAGGGCAGGTACAAAGAAGGATAGGTTGGGAGGGAGAGGGGAGTGGGTACCAAATTTGACAGAAGTAAATACTTAAGTTTAGTGTGTATGGTGCAGGCAGAAGGGAGGGAGGGGTGAGGTGTGAAGGAAGAGGCAAGAACCAAGGGCAGTGTGATGATTATTGACACACTTAAGGGCGTGGGAGGTATGCAGTCATTCGTGTACGTCATTTGAATTATGATTACTGGGTGAAAGGTCTACATGTATACACTGAGATATTTGAAGAAAGTTTAGTTATTTAAAAACTCCTCGACTAGAAAATACAAGTGTGTTTCTACCAACTTTTGAAGCACACAACATTTTCCGAGGTACTGTGACTAACAATACACAACCCCATTCCCTCTAAATGCTTGTAGTTATCTGTGTTTCTCTTCATGGTCTCGTACAATGTTAAATTAATCATCATTTTATAATGTTAATATCATATACATCTGGTCACGTCAATGATACTAGTCTACATCGTTTCAATAGGGAAGCACTACTCACCTTACGGAACACCACTGGACTTTACCTAACCAGAAAGAAACAGTTAACATTAATATACACAAAACATGTCAACATTTACCTGTCACTTTTTTATCTTCTTTTTCTTTGTTTTTCAGGTTAGTGTTGAGGGTCCAGTCTGCAGCGTGATTATGTAAGTGTTCTGTATTTTTCTTGTAATTTATTCCTCTGTGGTTTCCATGATTGTCAATCGCCTTGATTTTTCGCGTTGTCATTATCACCGTCTGAGTTCACCTTCCCGTCATGGTTTGAACTCATAATCACATTAAAGGGTTTGGTCTAGACACGTGCGTATTTATGAGCGAATTTACAAAGCTGGAAGAGAAGAAGTATCTGAGCACTACACTGACAATGATGGTTCCTCAACAGACCATTTCGAAGACCGCAATCATCTCATAACTTTCGTCCTATTACTTTATCAATGATAAGTTATGAAGGACTTATTTAGTTTTAGCATTGTTTGTGGTGCAGAAGTACGTTTTCTTTTAAGTCGTGCTGCATACTCGTTTTCTGTCGCGGGTACTAAAGGAGCAACTATTAAGGGATAAAGTTTCTGTTAATTACTCAATGTTTTCACCGTCAATCATCCTCACTTCTTTACGAAACCTTCCCATTGCCACTCCAGGTTTCTTCTTTGTGAGTGGTTGTTTTTAATAACCTAAATAGTCATAATGATGTCTGTGCTGCACCATAGTTTGAGTTGCTGTTTCATTGTTATAGACTAACCTATATACTACGAGGTTGCACGTGCCTATCTGTATTTTTGCGTCAAGGCTGAGGTGATGGGATACTTTAAGAAAACATAATATATATAATGATCTTTATAATTCAATATGAAATAAATAGCAATACATAAGTAATAATATAAGTTAAGGTAAGAAACATTAGGAAGAGGTGGCGGAGCATGAATACTTCCATTTTTGTTTGTCCAAGAATGGAGGTAATGCTGCAACACCTGCGTCACTGGCGGGGTTGTGGCTCAATGAGATTCTGTCAAAGTTTACTTGGACTCGTTGGAGTCAGGGGCGGAGTAACTCCTGCTGGGTGGAGCGTATGCGCGGGACTCAAAGGATTCATCAGACCTTGATCCGAATGACTCAAAGGACTCGCGGGACCGGGACTCGAAGGACTCAAAGGACTCGCTGGACCGGGACTCGAAGGACTCGTAGGACTCGCTGGAATGGTCAGGGTAGCGAGCTACACCCTCGTACTTGACGTCGGCGATGTAGCCCGTGTCACCGTCGACGTAGTAAGTTACGGTCTGTTTACGACCGTCGGGAAGCTGCACAGTGTAGACGCCCTGGATGTCGTCACCGTCACGGGTCTCCTTGTGGTCGAAGTCGTTGGCGGTGGAGTCGTCCTCCACAGACCACTGGAAGTCGTACTTGGCCTCTTCGGACTCGTAGGACTCGTAGGACTCAGAGGAATCGGAAGAGGAGGAGAAGGAGGGGGCGGAGTAGCGCTCAAAGGAGGAAGAATCCTGGCCAGAGTGTTCGAAGGAGCCGGATGAGGAGGAGGGAGAGAAGTGCTCGAAGGAGCCGGATGAGGAGGAGGGAGAGAAGTGCTCGAAGGAGTCGGATGAGGAGGAGGGAGAGAAGTGCTCGAAGGAGTCGGATGAGGAGGAGGGAGAGAAGTGCTCGAAGGATTCGGATGAGGAGGAGGGAGAGAAGTGCTCGAAGGACGAGGATTCCTGCAAAGAAGGAAGGAATGTCTAGGTTAGGGAGTAGTGAGGGAGTAGTGTTTTGGAAAAAAGATACCGTTTCATTTTACTGCGTAATTATTAGTCTTAGAACAAATATTCATAATGACAGTTGTAGAGTTGAATTAGGTCTATCTGATGCTGCAATGATATTTCCAATATCTCTAATAGCTTTCGAGAAATGAGGAGGAAAGTTATGTTTTGGAAAAAAGATACGGTTTAATTTTACTGCGTAATTATTAGTCATAGAACAAATATTCATAATGTCAGTTGTAAAGTTTAATTAGGTCTATCAGATGCTGCAATAATATTTGCAATATCTCTAATAGCTTTTAAGAAAATGAGGAAGAAAGTCATGGTTTGGAAAAAAAATACTGTTTAATTTTACTGTGTAATTATTAGTCGTAGAACAAATATTCATAATGACAGTTGTACAGTTTAATTAGGTACATCAGATGCTGCAATGATATTTCCAATATCTCTAATAGACCCGAAAGAACCGGTTCTATTGAATGAACGTGAACGAAAGAACCGGCTCCCTGAAAAAAGCCAGAATTTCCATCACTACGTCAGATAACACTTCAAACCTATCATTTCACTCAAGATTACTTTTTAAATGCTTGTTTAAACTGATTTACATATACATATGAAGAATAAAAAATAATCCAATATAACTCCAAAAAACCCAAAAAACCCAGTGGGTTGGTTTAAATTTTTTTTTTTTTTATTATAGAAAAAATCCGGGTTTTTTCTAACCCTGCCTTTCTTAGGGTTAGTTTGGCAGGTCTACTTTTTCTCTTACAGGGCTAATGTGGGGCCTCTTTGATAGTATTGACAAACAGTTTACCAGATAATAGAGAATTGATAATTGTGCCGCAGGAAGAGCAAGGTTGTAGCCTCTGCTGTAGAAAGTGAGGAGGTAATTGTGTGTGTGTGTGTGTGTGTGTGTGTGTGTGTGTGTGTGTGTGTGTGTGTGTGTGTGTGTGTGTGTTTGTGTGATAGATTAGTATTTAGTTTGTCATTAATGTGGGAGAATAAGTAACAGCGACTGAAACATGATTTGCAAGATACTTACCCTGGGGGCGCCGTAACTGGTACTTGGGCGGTCAGGGGCAGCGAGGGCCACCGCCACACCCGCGAGGAGGAAAAAGACCTATGGGAGACACTTATTAGTTAGTTTTTGACATTGAAATACATATAAACAGCATACTTTTTGCAGGGCCTCAAAATCATAGCACGTTTCTCGCACAGTGTTAAAATAGAAGAGAAAGAGAGATAAAAAAATACTTCTATGTGGAAGCATATTAGTATCAGTCGTGTTTTTTCAGTACAAATATCAATATCCGAGATTGTACCTTTGTGTTCATGTTTGCTGTTGACTGACTGATGATTGACTGTGCCTTAGCCTCACTTGCTTGACCTTATATACATCTGAGCTTGGTGATGTCACAGCAGTTCCACCTCATGGTTCTGAACTCTGGTAGGATGGTAAAGTGCACCTGCCCCAGCCATCGGTGTGGTGTGTTTCAAAATGATTCGTTTTGTAACACATCCTTGTCCTATATTCACAACTTCCCTTCGATGTAGGATTCCAGGCCACTACCCTCGTCATAACAACTCAGTAAAAAAAGTACTAAAATGTCTAGTTTTTAACGTCTACGCATATCTACCACTACTCAGCAGGAATGAGCACGTACAGTTAGGTTATGGTCACTGACTTAGTATTGAAACAAGAATATATATATCATTATGTTGATGGCTCCGCTCTTAATTAAGTGTGAAAATCATGGAATAACTTTTGAAATGTTTGCGTAAAAGTTTCATCTATATAAAATTATGTTACATATAATAATTTCGTATAAATATGGAGTTGTACCTTTAATCTTAATTATTAAATTAATGTGTCATTCCGTGTTATAAATAAGTTTTTTTTTTTCCTGCCCTCACAAATCCAGTATTAAAATGACCACTCAATGTTCACCATAACAAAAACATAACGCTTCGTCTATTTGTTTTCTCAGTCAATATCGATTCTTATTATTCCTTTATTAGAAATGGAGATAGTCCAAGGGCAAAAATTTTAAGAGTAACGATAAAATAAGAAATAAAAACTTTATTCTACTGCTTTATATACGAAAATTAGAAAATTAGGTCTTGTATTTATTTACTTGAAGTGCGTGGCGTCTAGGTGGCGTCGGGGGCACTAGACGAACACTGAGGACACCTAGTAGATCAAGTCACTTAAAACACATTTGTCACCAGCAAAAAAGATCCTAAACGTGTACATTTTCATTGATTCCACCTTTCTAGTGTTCGGTCCTCATTAACCGCTTGAAGAAGACAGGTGTTCATGTTATCAGCCGTCAGTAATAAGCTCAATACCTGTGTTGCATGTCCTGTTTTGTGGATTAGAGACACAGTGAAGCGGGAAGTTAATGTAGAGAAGGGAAACTGGCTTAATTTATGATATCACGGAAGCGGAGGAAGTTAATGAATGAGATAAATGTTTCCCTTTTAAATGCAGTAAAAGTTAATAATTTAATAAACGAACGGCTCAACTAATAATAATAAAAAAAAACTATTACAGAAATATAATGCCATCCGAAGCCACAGATGGATATATACACACACACACACAATAGTTAAGAGAGAAAGCAAAAAAGGAAAGAAAAAGAAAATGAAGCCAACCAGAACGTAATTATATGCAATGAGTAATCAGGCTGAGGTGTAATCATAATTGGGTACCTGTTCTACGTCACCTCGGTACACCTATTATAGCCTTCAATAGTGTTATCATCTAAGGACCGGACTCACACACATTCAAAATATTGTTAGTATTTGTGATGATAATGTTTTCATCTTTCAAAATTTGTCTGCGTATCACCTCGTCAAATGGTGGAGTTGAAACGTGAAGGAGCTGAGGGTGTTGCAAAAGCTTACCCTTTCCTACCTAACCTCACCTTGTATGTAGTAAATTTGGGTTATTAAAGTCAGTCTAAACAAATTAAGGTTGAATGGAATGTGTGCTATTTTTGTGAAACTTCAAGGTAGGTGTGAAATGTAGGCGTGTGTTTGTGTAAGGAATGGTAAGAAATTTATTAGACAGCTTGAGTCTTAAGCAATAGGTGTGATTTTGTGGTTAAGTAACTCCAGTGTTGCATGTTCGGCACGTGGAAGAAATGTGTATCCTTGTTTGGGTGTGTCTCGATGTGGGTGTGTGTAATAAGAAAATCAATGAAGTAACTGAAAAAATCATCATCTATATTCCAAACTCAGTACCATACAATTCACTCCAGCACACCCCTAAAACACACCACTAACTTCCGATAATGTGTGCAAGTATACCCTATAAACTA
>JAPQNM010000033.1:3607497-3609997 GCA_029783475.1 Metacarcinus magister
GAAGTGGTTTATCATTACTTCACTTCAGCTAAACAGTAACTTTACCTTTGTGTTCATGTTGACTGTTGACTGGTCGAAAGTTGACTGTGTCCTGATGCTCTTCAGCCCGCCTTATATACCTCAGCGGGCGGTGACGTCACGGCCTCGTTCTTGTGGCGGTCAGCTGAAAGGAAGGACCCGCCCGCCCTTGCCTCCGGTCAAGAACACGTTACAAAACGTGCACTTTTGAAACCCACTTTAAATTTGGATCGTCATATGCAATTAGTCAACCAAACAAATTGTTTGCGTATCGTAGAAGATTGCATTTATTTAAATTTTACTGATTTTTTTTGTCCTTGCTGCAATTTACTAATTCATCTGCGCTGCAATATTTACTAATTTCGTTGTTAGATTCTTGAGGAGCAAGTTTTTGTGTCATTTAGGACGTTCTACAGCAGTAAAGGCAACGTCAAGCGCATTTATACAAAAATATTAACTGATGAATCTGAATTAGTATACGTAAGAAGAACATACATAATTCACCTTCTATTATGGACTTGAGTGTAGTTCGAGTCGAGTCCAAAGTAGTCCCCATAGGTATTTAGGTTATGATGTACTTATTTACCTTTCACAAATTTTTTTTCTGATGTTATGAATCCAGTTCTTTTCACTCAACTTAATTCCCTCCTGAAATGCAGTAAGGCCTCCGTAACCTCAATACTTGACTGAGAAATAAAGACTTAACAAACTGCAGAGTAAATATAGGTGAAGATATACAAAAAACTTATATCTGACCATAATATGTACTTAATTGTAATGAAATAAAGTTAATAAGTATACATTGCTATTGTTCTTTTTATAATTTCATAAGACGTGATGATATGTGTTACAGCTTTATTGGTATGTGTTTATTTTGTGTGTTTGGTGTATTATGGGTTGTAGTGGAATTTTTGGTACATTGCTTCAAACAGACCTGGTTGTTGCAGTGTATTGTCGGGGCACACACGCGTTACTGCGGGCGCTCATCTCCCGTCACATCGAGCCTGCGGTGGAAAGTAATATGCTAACCACTGCACCACTGAGGCAGCTGAGGCCAGTGTATTGAGGTGGTCTGTTTGGCTTCGAATATATTTGATAGCCAATATACTAACTAAATAACTAGCTAACTAACTAACTAACTATATATGTATTTATCTATATCTAGGTTATAATGTCCAGCATGAGTGAATTTTTGCGAGAAGAATGAAATGTCACACAAGGTTTGATTTTCATTTTAGCAGCAGCCAATACGTCATTTCGTCCCCTTAAGTGAGCCATGCACGTATACACACCCGCGGGAGGGTCCGGGGCAGGGGTCGGGGCAGGGAACAAGACAGGAAGTGGAAATAATATGACTTTTACCAAGGACATAATTAAAGATTTGTTTGTTCCATATCCATTAGAGTTTTGCTTTCACATGTTTATATAGTGTTGAACTCTCCCCCTCCTTCCCCCCCTTCTCCTCCTCCTCCTCCTCCTCCTCCTCCTCCTCCTCCTCCTCCTCCTCCTCCTCCTCCTCCTCCTCCTCCTCCTCCTCCTCCTCCTCCTCCTCCTCCTCCTCCTCTTTCACGCACTAGCTATGACCTGATTTAGGTGTAGTTCAAGGAATCTTATACACCCTTGGCCACCTTTTAATAATAAGTCGGTAAATATAACTTGAAAATGAAAACTTGGTGGGTTACTCTTGTTTTTTCAGGGTTGCTGTTTGTGTACGTATCGTTATGTGGTGTGTCCGTTGCCATACCTCCTGTTTTTGTATTGTCTTGAAAAATTGAAGTTGAAATCATTAATGAAAAATTTGCAATGTCATGTTCAGTGAAAGTGTTGATGTTTTATAATAAGTTGTGGTGGTTGTTTGTTTGCTTGTCTCTGCCTGTTTGTTTATTTGTCTTTTTCTGTGTCTCTCTCTCTCTCTCTCTCTCTCTCTCTCTCTCTCTCTCTCTCTCTCTCTCTCTCTCTCTCTCTCTCTCTCTCTCTCTCTCTCTCTCTCTCTCTCTCTCTCTCTCTCTCTCTCTCTCTCTCTCTCTCACACACACACACACACACACACACACACACACACACACACACACACACACACACACACACACACACACACACACACACACACACCGAGGCACGTCACCCACCTTCGTCAGCTGGAATGTGTGGGTGGGTGTCCAGGGTTCACCGGGTGTGGGAGAACCAGGATTCTGAGGAGTTTGAGGTGCATAGTGAGGAAGGTCATGGTGGGGGGGGGGACAGGAGCCGAGGAGGGTTTAGTTGCACTCCCTAGAGCTGTGTCCAGGTTGTGATTAGTCTCAGGAACCGCTGGATATTTTTGCATTGAAAATTTTAGTTTCGTCACCCACTTTATTTTTATTTATTTATTTATTTTTTTTTGTATTGGAAGGTAATGATAAAAGGGTACAGTTGGCGTACCATCCTTGTATGATAAATAATTTCTTAGGAAACCTGTTTGCATCAAACTATTTTCGAGTTT
>JAPQNM010000033.1:3614997-3627497 GCA_029783475.1 Metacarcinus magister
CTTGCCTCCGGTCAAGATATTGCAACACATGTACTTTTGTAACGCGGCCCAAGTTCCGATCTCCTTGAAAATCAGAATTCATATTATATCGTGCTTATAGTAACGTGATGAAATATCGCCTTTAAGTGAAAAATAAGTTGTGATTGCATAATCATTCCGTGACATGAGTGTGAGATAACAAAATTGTGCTTTGATTGGAAAAATGAAACTATTTGTGTGAACCTACGTGAAAAAACATTACACCTGATACGTAATGAAATGTAGGCTATGAATATTATTGAACAGACACACACACACGCACACACACACACATACACACACACACACGCACACACGCACGCACACGCACAGGCACACACACACATACACACACACACACACACACACATACACACACACGTACACACACCCACACCCACACCCACACCCACACCCACACCCACACCCACACCCACACCCACACCCCCACACGCACACGCACACGCACACACACGCGCACACACACACCTATGACCTACTTTCAGGTTTGTTCTTGAAAATACCCTTGAGGCGTTGGGTCTGTAAAGGCCACTAATACAAAACATACACAAATACACGTGTCCAGTTTGCATTATTTTCATTGTCTTTATCCCTGAATCTATATCTCATCCCCTTTATATATCTGTATCTATGTCTGTATGTTTTGGTTTCTCTATCCAACTGTCCTTTGACATCGCTTTCTCTCTGTGTTTATGTCTGTCTCTGTCTATGTTTCTTTGCTTGTCCATCCCTTTGTGTTGCTGTATCTCTCTCTCTCTCTCTCTCTCTCTCTCTCTCTCTCTCTCTCTCTCTCTCTCTCTCTCTCTCTCTCTCTCTCTCTCTCTCTCTCTCTCTCTCTTTCTCTCTCTCTCTCTCTCTCTCTCTCTCTCTCTCTCACTAAATGATGCACGTCACCCACCTTCGTCAGCTGGAATGTGTGGGTGGGTGTCCAGGGTTCATCGGGTGTGGGAGAACCAGGATTCTGAGGAGTTTGAGGTGCATAGTTAGGAAGGTCATGGTGGGGGGGGGGGACAGGAGCCGAGGAGGGTTTAGTTGCACTCCTTAGAGTTGTGTCCAGGTTGTGATTAGTCTCAGGAACCTCTGGATATTTTTCTGTTGTGCCAGGCATATCTTCGTAGCAGCATGAATGAAATAATAACATAGGTTATTGTACTAAGGGGATAATGATAATAGAATAAAAAAAAAATTGAAATATGATAAATAAAATATAAAATGCTTAGAAAACTTTAATTCTGGTTACCCACATTTTTTATTCATTTTTTGTATTGGAGAGGAAAGATCAGAGGGTACAGTTGGCGTACCATCCTTGTATGATAAATAATTTCTTACTTAGGAAACCTGTTTGCATCTAATTATTCTCGAGTTTCTTGTTTATGGCCGAGTGAATATTGGTAATGGTTCTGTTGAACACTATCCTAGTTGTAGAAGGATGCTTTGATGAACTGGCTAAGGCATGTGAACTGCGGCGCTGCTCTTTATCCTAGCTTTGAGGGGTGAGCAGCCTTCACCTGGGTGGGTAGTGATCGCCAAGCAGGTGACAATACTATCATGTTTGATAGCGAATGGAGTGTTTGATGGCAATGATTTGTGATGCCTGACGATGATGTGCGTGTTGATAGTACAAGGTCATTACAGAGCCGGCTTCTGCTCAGGATGCCAGAGTAATATTGTACGTGACGAGCTTTGTGTCTCGTATCTGCTTTGGTGTTGACGTGGTACCCCTTACAGAGCAGCTCATGCCTCCAGCCGCCTTGTTGTGGTGGTGTGTTGGATTTTATAGAAGTGCAATTGTATTGGTTGCTACAATATTTTATTAAATAAATTATCAATAATATAATAATTTACAAGAGATACTCGGAGTCACAAAAGACTTGAGTGAGATAGGAGAAGAAGCTTCACAGGAAGCAGGAATGGTCTTCAGTCAAAGGCATGACGATGGTGTTGAGATTCCGTCAAAGTTTACTTGGACTCGTCGGAGCCAGGGGCGAAGTAACTCCTCCTGGGGGGAGCGTATGCGCGGGACTCGAAGGACTCATCAGACCTTGATCCGTAGGACTCGAAGGACCGGGACTCGGAGGACTCGTAGGACTCGCTGGAATGGTCAGGGTAGCGAGCTACACCCTCGTACTTGACGTCGGCGATGTAACCGTCGTCACCGTCGACGACGTAAGTTACAGTTTGTTTACGACCGTCGGGAAGCTGCACAGTGTAGACGCCCTGGGTGTCGTCACCGTCACGGGCCTCCTTGTGGTCGAAGTCGTTGCCGGTACGGTCGTCCTCCACAGACCACTGGAAGTTGTACTTGGCCTCGTCGGACTCGTAGGACTCGAAGGAATCGGAAGAGGAGGAGGAGAATGAGGGGGCGGAGTAGCGCTCGAAGGAGCCGGATGAGGAGGAGGGAGCGAAGTGCTCGAAGGACAAGGATTCCTGCAAAGAAGGAAGGAATGTCTAGGTTAGGGAGTAGTGGTGCGGCGTGGGACAGAGGCTGGGGAACTATGATCAAGTCTTTTGGGATTACTACTTTGCAACTACAAGCAGAATAAATCTACAACTAATACTGTGTGTGTGTGTGTGTGTGTGTGTGTGTGTGTGTGTGTGTGTGTGTGTGTGTGTATGTGTGTGTGTGTGTGTGTGTGTATGTATGTGTATGTGTATGTGTGTGTATCGTAAATGCATGATCATGCACGTATAATGTGTACACGTGATTTGGTGATTACAAGGTGCAGGAGATACTTACCCTGGGGGCGCCGTAGCTGAGTCTGGGGCGGTCAGGGGCAGCGAGGGCCATGGCCACACCCGCCAGCAGGAAGAAAACCTGTGGGAGACACTTGTTAATTGGTCTTTGCGTTGATATGTCTCTGCTTCTGGAGCAGAAAGAAGCAGGAAGCGCCTTCACACTTCCGTTACAGCACTCCTCTGATGGAGGCACAAACGTGAAGTGGTTTATCATTACTTCACTTCAGCTAAACAATAACTTTACCTTTGTGTTCATGTTGACTGTTGACTGGTCGAAAGTTGACTGTGTCCTGATGCTCTTCAGCCCGCCTTATATACCTCAGCGTGCGGTGACGTCACGGCCGCGTTCTTGTGCCGGTCAGCTGAAAGGAAGGACCCGCCCGCCCTTGCCTCCGGTCAAGATATTGCAACACATGTACTTTTGTAACGCGGCCCAAGTTCCGATCTCCTTGAAAATCAGAATTCATATTATATCGTGCTTATAGTAACGTGATGAAATATCGCCTTTAAGTGAAAAATAAGTTGTGATTGCATAATCATTCCGTGACATGAGTGTGAGATAACAAAATTGTGCTTTGATTGGAAAAATGAAACTATTTGTGTGAACCTACGTGAAAAAACATTACACCTGATACGTAATGAAATGTAGGCTGTTGATATTATTGAACAGACACACACACACGCGCGCGCACACACACACACACACACACACACACACACACACACACACACACACACGCACACACACGCACACACACACGCACACGCACAGGCACACACACACACACACACACACACACACACACACACACACACACACACACACACACACACACACACACACACACACACACACGTACACACACCCACACCCACACCCACACCCACACCCCCACACGCACACGCACAGGCACACACACGCGCACACACACACCTATGACCTACTTTCAGGTTTGTTCTTGAAAATACCCTTGAGGCGTTGGGTCTGTAAAGGCCACTAATACAAAACATACACAAATACACGTGTCCAGTTTGCATTATTTTCATTGTCTTTATCCCTGAATCTATATCTCATCCCCTTTATATATCTGTATCTATGTCTGTATGTTTTGGTTTCTCTATCCAACTGTCCTTTGACATCGCTTTCTCTCTGTGTTTATGTCTGTCTCTGTGTATATTTCTTTGCTTGTCCATCCCTTTGTGTTGCTGTATCTCTCTCTCTCTCTCTCTCTCTCTCTCTCTCTCTCTCTCTCTCTCTCTCTCTCTCTCTCTCTCTCTCTCTCTCTCTCTCTCTCTCTCTCTCTCTCACTAAATGATGCACGTCACCCACCTTCGTCAGCTGGAATGTGTGGGTGGGTGTCCAGGGTTCACCGGGTGTGGGAGAACCAGGATTCTGAGGAGTTTGAGGTGCATAGTTAGGAAGGTCATGGTGGGGGGGGGAGGGGGACAGGAGCCGAGGAGGGTTTAGTTGCACTCCCTAGAGCTGTGTCCAGGTTGTGATTAGTCTCAGGAACCGCTGGATATTTTTCTGTTGTGCCAGGTATATCTTCGTAGCAGCATGAATGAAATAATAACATAGGTTATTGTACTAAGGGGATAATGATAATAGAATAAAAAAAAATTGAAATATGATAAATAAAATATAAAATGCTTAGAAAACTTTAATTCTGGTTACCCACATTTTTTATTCATTTTCTGTATTGGAGAGGAAAGATCAGAGGGTACAGTTGGCGTACCATCCTTGTATGATAAATAATTTCTTACTTAGGAAACCTGTTTGCATCTAATTATTCTCGAGTTTCTTGTTTATGGCCGAGTGAATATTGGTAATGGTTCTGTTGAACACTATCCTAGTTGTAGAAGGATGCTTTGATGAACTGGCTAAGGCATGTGAACTGCGGCGCTGCTCTTTATCCTAGCTTTGAGGGGTGAGCAGCCTTCACCTGGGTGGGTAGTGATCGCCAAGCAGGTGACAATACTATCATGTTTGATAGCGAATGGAGTGTTTGATGGCAATGATTTGTGATGCCTGACGATGATGTGCGTGTTGATAGTACAAGGTCATTACAGAGCCGGCTTCTGCTCAGGATGCCAGAGTATTATTGTACGTGACGAGCTTTGTGTCTCGTATCTGCTTTGGTGTTGACGTGGTACCTATTACAGAGCAGCTCATGCCTCCAGCCGCCTTGTTGTGGTGGTGTGTTGGATTTTATAGAAGTGCAATTGTATTGGTTGCTACAATATTTTATTAAATAAATTATCAATAATATAATAATTTACAAGAGATACTCGGAGTCACAAAAGACTTGAGTGAGATAGGAGAAGAAGCTTCACAGGAAGCAGGAATGGTCTTCAGTCAAAGGCATGACGATGGTGTTGAGATTCCGTCAAAGTTTACTTGGACTCGTCGGAGCCAGGGGCGAAGTAACTCCTCCTGGGGGGAGCGTATGCGCGGGACTCGAAGGACTCATCAGACCTTGATCCGTAGGACTCGAAGGACCGGGACTCGTAGGACTCGCTGGAATGGTCAGGGTAGCGAGCTACACCCTCGTACTTGACGTCGGCGATGTAACCGTCGTCACCGTCGACGACGTAAGTTACAGTTTGTTTACGACCGTCGGGAAGCTGCACAGTGTAGACGCCCTGGGTGTCGTCACCGTCACGGGCCTCCTTGTGGTCGAAGTCGTTGCCGGTACGGTCGTCCTCCACAGACCATTGGAAGTTGTACTTGGCCTCGTCGGACTCGTAGGACTCGAAGGAATCGGAAGAGGAGGAGGAGAATGAGGGGGCGGAGTAGCGCTCGAAGGAGCCGGATGAGGAGGAGGGAGCGAAGTGCTCGAAGGACAAGGATTCCTGCAAAGAAGGAAGGAATGTCTAGGTTAGGGAGTAGTGGTGCGGCGTGGGACAGAGGCTGGGGGGCTGTGATCAAGTCTTTTGGGATTACTACTTTGCAACTACAAGCAGAATAAGTCTACAACTAATACTGTGTGTGTGTGTGTGTGTGTGTGTGTGTGTGTGTGTGTGTGTGTGTGTGTGTGTGTGTGTGTGTGTGTGTGTGTACGTATGTGTATGTGTATGTGTGTGTATCGTAAATGCATGATCATGCACGTATAATGTGTACACGTGATTTGGTGATTACAAGGTGCTGGAGATACTTACCCTGGGGGCGCCGTAGCTGAGTCTGGGGCGGTCAGGGGCAGCGAGGGCCATGGCCACACCCGCCAGCAGGAAGAAAACCTGTGGGAGACACTTGTTAGTTGGTCTTTGCGTTGATATGTCTCTGCTTCTGGAGCAGAAAGAAGCAGGAAGCGCCTTCACACTTCCGTTACAGCACTCCTCTGATGGAGGCACAAACGTGAAGTGGTTTATCATTACTTCACTTCAGCTAAACAATAACTTTACCTTTGTGTTCATGTTGACTGTTGACTGGTCGAAAGTTGACTGTGTCCTGATGCTCTTCAGCCCGCCTTATATACCTCAGCGTGCGGTGACGTCACGGCTGCGTTCTTGTGCCGGTCAGCTGATAGGAAGGACCCGCCCGCCCTTGCCTCCGGTCAAGATATTGCAACACATGTACTTTTGTAACGCGGCCCAAGTTCCGATCTCCTTGAAAATCAGAATTCATATTATATCGTGCTTATAGTAACGTGATGAAATATCGCCTTTAAGTGAAAAATAAGTTGTGATTGCATAATCATTCCGTGACATGAGTGTGAGATAACAAAATTGTGCTTTGATTGGAAAAATGAAACTATTTGTGTGAACCTACGTGAAAAAACATTACACCTGATACGTAATGAAATGTAGGCTGTGAATATTATTGAACAGACACACTCACACGCACACGCACACGCACACACACGCGCACACACACACCTATGACCTACTTTCAGCTTTGTTCTTGAAAATACCCTTGAGGCGTTGGGTCTGTAAAGGCCACTATTACAAAACATACACAAATACACGTGTCGAGTTTGCATTATTTTCATTGTCTTTATCCCTGAATCTATATCTCATCCCCTTTATATATCTGTATCTATGTCTGTATGTTTTGGTTTCTCTATCCAACTGTCCTTTGACATCGCTTTCTCTCTGTGTTTATGTCTGTCTCTGTGTATATTTCTTTGCTTGTCCATCCCTTTGTGTTGCTGTATTTTTTTTTCTTTCTCTCTCTCTCTCTCTCTCTCTCTCTCTCTCTCTCTCTCTCTCTCTCTCTCTCTCTCTCTCTCTCTCTCTCTCTCTCTCTTTCTGTGTTTATCTCTGTTTGACTTACTATTTCTCATTCTGCATCTCTTGGCGAGTTAAAAGGTTGATGAAAAAACATTGGACGAATGATAAAAGAAAAATTTACTAAAACAAAAAGATGTGAAGTATCATTCAACAACGATAAAGTAAAAAAAAAACCAATCGTTGATACCTGAATGGGACTAAATATACTGAGAATGACATGCGAGTTTAGGTCTTTAAATTGTTGATTGTCAAGTTATTGATTAGAATTTATTGGAATCGAAATGCGTGTGATTAGTTATGTACAGGTGTATGTAAAAGTGATCCAAGAATTGTATGGTTAAGTCTTCGAGGTTAAGGCGTGGCAGAATGGCATTGCGATGTACTGTAACGCTAGTGTTTAACCATTCTTTCATTCCATTGTGTGTGAAGGAAAATGTATGCAAAGGTTACCGTCTTAAAAGTCGAATTGTATATTTCTCACCTGTTTGTTAAGTAATTAGGGTGAGAAAACAGTGATACTTAGCCAGGTATACGCAGCATATGAGGCAGCCTGACTCAGCTTTCCTCTTCAGGTATTCACTGTATACATTGGCTCTTAATTAATAATCTTCGTAGGCTATTCATTACCTTTTAAGGGATAACCTTTTATAAACTCAATATTGAGCTTCGGGCATTTGTTGGTCCCATTAGAGGTATTATATAATCAGAAATCTTGAAGTGAGAGTTGGAGTTTATGTTCCCTCCCTCGTAGATAATTTAGTCATTCAAAGTTTCTCTAAAAGTGACCGTAACCTTGATGACCTTCACACCTGTCCACCTTGCAATGCTGCTAAACAATTTAAAGAAAACGGTATTAACGGGGAGTCTTCTCAGAATGTGTCCCACGCACCGAGTCTCATTATGACCACTTAAAATATCGGTCCATGAAGAGCTGTAGGATTACATGGCGATTGTTACTGGAAGGCTGGTGTAGCCGAGGTTGTGTTGCCCATACATGTCACCTTTGATTAGGCATCCAATTAGTACCTGCAGTGTATGGGGCAATGGCACCACCGAGATGAACCTTTGTCCACTGTGAGGCTGGATGGCGGCATGTCTGTATATAGTGTGTGGATTGTTTGCTGTTACACTGACGGTGCTGACGAAAATCAGCCCAAGCATAAGGAAGGATGGATGGACACATGAGGTACTCATAATATTTTAATGGAATAAATAATTAATACTGGATACTATAATTTAGTCAAGACCCTCACAGTCCGAACAGACTGACTGAGGTGGAAGGAAGAGGCTGCGCGAGTGGCAAGAAAAATTTGCGTCAAAGGCCATGGCGATAGTGTTGAGATCCGTCAAAGTTTACTTGGACTCGTCGGAGTCAGGAGCGAAGTAACTCCTCCTGGGGGGAGCGTATGCGCGGGACTCGAAGGACTCATCAGACCTTGATCCGTAGGACTCGAAGGACCGGGACTCGAAGGACTCGTAGGACTCGCTGGAATGGTCAGGGTAACGAGCTACACCGTCGTACTTGACGTCGGCGATGTAACCGTCGTCACCGTCGACGACGTAAGTTACAGTCTGTTTACGACCGTCGGGAAGCTGCACAGTGTAGACGCCCTGGGTGTCGTCACCGTCACGGGCCTCCTTGTGGTCGAAGTCGTTGCCGGTGGAGTCGTCCTCCACAGACCACTGGAAGTTGTACTTGGCCTCGTCGGACTCGTAGGACTCGAAGGAACCGGAAGACGAGGAGGAGGAGAAGGAGGGGGCGGAGTAGCGCTCGAAGGAGGAAGAATCTTGGCCAGAGTGTTCGAAGGAGCCGGATGAGGAGGAGGGAAAGAAGTGCTCGAAGGACGAGGATTCCTGTTGAGAGAGAGGAGCGTGTTGGTTAGGGAGTAGCAGAGCGGTTAGGGTCGGGGTTCAGAGGGGTAGAGGCGTAGGCGTGACCTTGGGCAGGGGAAGAGGGAGGGAGGGATGATCATGACCTTAGACAGGTTTAGGGGTTAGGGGTTGGGTAGCGTAGCCCCTAGTAGGTGGGGAGGAGGGCCAGCATAGTTACTTAACGCCGCCAACGGGGTCAGGTGCACGCAGGAAAAACTGAACTCGTTTTCATGTAATGTGTTGGGAGGCAACAACGATAGTATTGTTTTTTGTTGGAAGGTACACAAACATGGACGCTGTGGGGAGCAAAGTAGAAAGTAAGTGTGTGTGTGTGTGTGTGTGTGTGTGTGTGTGTGTGTGTGTGTGTGTGTGTGTGTGTGTGTTTGTGTATGTGTATGTGTGTATGTATGTGTGTGTTTATGTGTGTACTTGTTATTTATAAATCCATAATTCTCCTGTCCATGCAAGACAATATAGGAGGGTGATCGGGAGTGATGGCGTAATGGACACTTACCCTGGGGTGGCCGTAGCTGAGTCTGGGGCGGTCAGGGGCAGCGAGGGCCACTGCCACACCCGCCAGCAGGAAGAAGACCTGTGGGAGACACTCATTAATAATAAGTGAGTGACATTTAAATCTGAAAAAACTAGTTCCAACCCAGCAATCACACCAGGAAATACAATTTTGGAGGAATATTGTGATTATAGATTTATCATCCTCATTAAACTTATATATACAGACTGGCTTTGCAGACTGTAGTTCCGTTCTTCCGTACCTTTGAGTTCATGATTGGTGATGACTACCTGAAGATCGACTGTGCTTTTGTCTGCCTCAATGGAGGGTTATATACCACAGCAAAAGGGCGGCTGCTGTTCTTGGTCTTGAGAGGGTTGCCCGTGCGCTTGGTTCGACCCACCCAAATCGTTGCGGAGGCTGTTTCAAAACGCTTAATTTTGTAACCCACCCTTGTCCTATATTCAAAGATGTCTTGAGGGCGTAGAGGCAAGCTGATGTTTCGTACAGATAGATAGTGTTAGAAGGCTGCGTGGTGTGTGTCTACATCGCTGCGGCGCCTACTTTTTGGGGTCTAGACGCAGGCTTGTCTTACAGCTCCTCCCTCAATGGTCTTAATTTAGTATAGTGTTGCTTCAGCCTTAGTATCGCGGCCTTGTGGTAAGAGAACAATAGTTAATAGCACTGCCACAATAAATAAGTTCTCAAGTGGCGCTCTCTCTCTCTCTCTCCTCTCTCTCTCTCTCTCCCTCACTCTCTCCTCTCTCTCCTCTCTCTCTCCTCACTCTCCTCTCTCTCCTCCTCTCTCTCTCTCTCTCTCTCCTCTCTCTCTCTCTCTCTCTCTCTCTCTCTCTCTCTCTCTCATTCAGTAAGTTTTTTTTTCTTTTTTTCTTATTTTTTTCTGCGTTATACACCTTATGGAAGGCAATTGTTTTATGATTAGTTTGCTACCTGGATAATGTTTTACGAGCTTAGGTAATGAATGAAAGTGAAAGGGAGGAGATTAAAAAGTAGATTAATTGATACAAATATGAATACAGATAGATAGGTAGATAAGTAGGTAGGTAGGTAGGTAAATATATAGATAGATAGATAAATAGAGACATATGTATAGAGGTAACTAAAATATCCATTATCAACCATGAATTAAGTCACTGTTATGGTCCTGCTTGTACACCGTTAAACACCAGAATGTAAGGAACAGATCATGGAGGCAAAGCAAAGCATCAGAATCATTTCCTCCCTGGCCAGGACGACCTCTGCCCCGCCTTCCCACACCTGCACGTATGAAACTCCACTCCACTCCTTTGTATCATTTAATTATTTATACCCTTATTAGAGGCTGTGATGAACGTAGTCTTCAATAAAGTTAACGTGTTGAGTTATTATGTTTGTGGTTATGATGAGGAGGGAGAAAAAGGTAGAAATTACGAAAGTGTTTTAGTATGATGGCAGGTGACAGCAAGGCAGTTTATTTACCAAAGTAGCTGGTTTAATTTCACGTTCAGTGCATGACATGGCAAAAAAAAAAAAATATATATATAAAACTGAAGGAGTGAGTTTGTCTCGTCCATGTAGTCCTTTTCAGTTTTTTCTCGTGTCCTCTTGTATTTCTGTTGTCCCTTAAGCTTCATACCTATACAGTGAAGTGTTATCAAGTCCTACTAAGTGATATGCCTTGTTTATGAACAGAAGAAGTGACCATTAGCCGAGGTGCATCCTCCAATAAGCAACACGTGTCATTTCGTAGGTGTGGCCACGCGGAAATCGCCACACACTCATGAAGGAGAATCGAGAACAGAGTTGAGAAAAGCAGAATATAGAACACTTTTTTCCCCCCTTTGATTGCGAGTTTGGGAGCGAGTCACTGCACTTCCGTAACCTTGGATGTTGTACCTGGGCCAGGGCGGGGCAGGTGGGCGTGCAGGCAGGCAGGCAGGGACTGGACGAGGTGGACCAGGCAGGTCAGGGCAGGGCAGGGCAGGGCAGGGCAGGGAGGAGCGTGGGGGGGCTAGGTGGAGCAAGTGACCACACGGGATGGACGATTGAGAAAGTTTCTGGGCCTATCTTAATTTTTTTTTCTTTTTTCTCAGATGATCATTGGTGAAAACTCATTACCTGGTTGGAGTGAGTGTAGTGTTTTCTCCGCGGCCGCGATTATATTTGTTTAACATGTTCTTAGCCTTCGTGTTATATTAAGTTAAGAAGTGTTGTTGCAGAGGAGGCGACTTAACGAGAAGGATGACTGTGGTTTTCAGTGTCAGGAAAGAAATGTTACAAGATCAGCCTGTTTGCATTTATTTATTTATCTATTTTATCTCTATTTTTTTTTGTTTAACGTGACAGAGACTTGATTGTGTGTTTCTTATTCTTTCGCTGATTCATGTATCTTGTCAATCTTATCACAATGAGACACTAATATGTTGTAAAGAGCCTGTGTTGCCTGCCCGTCTGAACCTGTGTTATTGGAGTAGTGAATGTTATGAATGTAACACTATTTGATATTCAAGATGACAAGTAAAGGAAGAGAAGACGAAACGCAGGGTAATACAGGACGATCGAACACCACAAGAAGCATAATAGGAAGGTGTGGTGTCGTAACCTACGTGTGCATCAACTTATGGGTGTTGGGAAGACGTTGAAGTGTAGTGGGTGACGAGGTGCTGCACGTCCCTTCATCATGTGTCTATAATCCTCATTGGAAATGTGATGGAACGGTGACCTCATGACAATTGACTGTTGAAAGTAGTACTGCATGTACGATTGGGTAAAATAAAATTTTACTTTCATTTTAATCGAAGGTATTGTGAGGCGGTGTGGCTGAGTACAGGCAAGTCACATGCTCTGATAATTGCTGCAATGTGTGGGCGTGTTTACATGTATTTGTGACAATATATGAAGGTCATTATTAAAACTTGCTCATGATAAGGTACATTACTTCTTGTTAATCTGGAGGAGAGGAGGGTGCTAGGTAGTTCCTGTCAGACTGGTTGGTGCATGGTGATCCTGTCATAGCCTTGTGGTAGGAAACACGTCATAATTTTAGCTTTCATTTATTAGAGTACATTCATGTTGCATGAATGAAAAAATAAGTAATGAATAATGTCAATAA
>JAPQNM010000033.1:3642497-3664997 GCA_029783475.1 Metacarcinus magister
ATTACTAAAAGTGGATTAAGTGCTCATTATGGCTGTCAGTGTTAGTAACACGACCCAGGCCCACAGCCAGGCCTCTTGAGGGGAATGTAAGGCTCCAGTAGTCACCTTGGCGTTCATGGTGTGTGTGGAGTCGGTGCAGAAGCTGACTGTGATCTTCCAGCCGCTCGCCTCCAATTTATACTAGCAACAGTGGGCATCAAGTCGAGTTTTTGCCGCGGATGGACTATTTCGTCTTGTGTTTGGTAATCATTTGTAAAGGAGAAGCTTGAGTAATAGTGTCTAAGAGCGGCGTTAATGCAAGGTGTGCCCTTTTTGTAAACGTTTGATGCGTCTTATCTTACAGTGGCCATTACGACTGACTACTAAACATTCCTTGGATTCAGTTCTTCAGATCTATTGTCACATTGTGCTTTGAAGCGTCACCGTGCGTCACCGTACTCACTGAATAAGTTCTTGTTATGTATACATTGACACGGGTGTGTGTGTGTGTGTCTATATATATATATATATATATATATATATATATATATATATATATATATATATATATATATCTGTGTGTGTGTGTGTGTGTGTGTGTGTGTGTGTGTGTGTGTGTGTGTGTGTGTGTGTGTGTGTGTGTGTGTGTGTGTGTGTGTGTGTGTGTGTTCCCTGCCTCCCAAGTCTGTCTATTCATTCTAGTTCTGTGGCCGAAGCCGGTTTTGGCCGAAGCCGGTTTTGGGGATCATGGGTTTGCACCTTGTAGCTACCCACCGAGGCAAGTGTCCAGTCCACCATCCCAGGAAGCAGGTCACAACCCCTGACCAACACCTGATACCCATTCACTGCTGGGTGGACAGGGGCATGGGTGTAAGGAGACCGCCCGTCTTTCTCCGCTCCGCCCGGGTCTATCTGTCCTATTCCTAGGTCTCATCCTTAATACTAATGTGTCGACGAGTTTTCTTTCAAGTTTTTTTTTCTCTGTTTTCTTATTAACCAAAAATTTTACCTGTTGCTATTTCATCAGGTGTTTTTGCAGAACTATGAAATCGTCTAGAAAAGAATGTGGAAAACATTATAGTCGTTACATTTTGCAGAGTCAATAGAACTGTTGCTGAAAAAAATTCTTCCTTTCCATTTCGTGTCGTGTCACATTCATACACACATACAGGATGATAGGATTCCCAGCCTTCCGCTCCTGCCGGGATTGAAAGGTCACAAACCTTCGGCTTACTCTCGTACCTATTTACTGTTAGGTGAGCAGTGGTTGCAGCGTTTAAGAAGACAGACCCATTTTGTCTTCACCCGACCGTGGGTTGCATACCAACTCAAAATCTCGAGTTCGAGCCCCGCGACGAGGTGGCCATTTTTCTTTAAAAAAAAACCGCCGAGTGGCCAACGATCACCCATATGCTGCCATAACACTATCCTAGACTGGGACTGCAACGTAAAATGCACCGAGGAGCTTCCGCGGGCAGCATGAGCATCTCAACAAGAAACGAGGCGTCATTTAAACAAAAATTAACCTGTGCTACTAACAGGGGAGGCTGTGGTCTAGCGCTCGGGTGAGCGAGCCTAGGGTCCCAGGTTCGAATCCCCGATATTCGCTGACTACTTTTCATTCTTTGATATCACCGCCGAGTGGCCAAAGACTACCCAAATTGCTGCCATACTGTCCTCAGACGGGACTTACAACGTTATATGCATCTGAGGCTGTAGCTCGCACGTTCTCAACATATTCAAGAGAGAACGTAAACATTTGAGGCGTCACTATAAAAATCTGATAACCTACGTCAAATAACAGGCGAGGCAAGTCCATCTGTGCCTCCATAAGCCTAATGGCGCCAACGGTTAATGATATAGAAAAATAAAAAAAAACATCCAACGCCTCCATCAAGCCTACTTGCTCCACAGGCTCAGGACATAAAAAAAAACAACCCACATATACATTTATATATATATATATATATATATATATATATATATATATATATATATATATATATATATATATATACATATATATATGTGTGTGTCTGTCTGTCTGTCTGTGTGTGTGTGTGTGTGTGTGTGTGTGTGTGTGTGTGTGTGTGTGTGTGTGTATATAGATATATGTATATCACAAGCATTGAATTTTATAACTTTTATGAATATATAATAAATATGTCTTGTACGTCAACAGAAATTGTTGTCTATTATTGCAAAACAAAACTTGTTTATCTAATGTAGAACATATTTGTTATACAATTCTTAGATATTGCTTTACTTGCACCTTCAGGGAATTTACATCATATACATGCGACTTGCATGATATAATATTAATCTTTATGAAAAATCATTTAAAAAATAATTACTTATTTCTACGATAGTTAATTCCTCGTGGTGTGAGGAAGTGTAGGTCACGTAACTTGACGGAGACTGATAATGAGCAACATCCTGGAAGTGCCTTGGTATTTAGTTTCCAACTTCAGTGTTGTCATGTATTGTGTGTCAAAACAAAACTTAATTCTTCGTTATTACTCGTTATTGTCACCTAGAAAGATGATGACAGATTTAGATCATACTTTTTTGCGTTTTATTAAAAAAAGTTTGTAATTTTTTTTAATAATGATTTAATATTTAAGTAGAATATGACAATGGTGTCTTTCAATTTAGTTTAGAAATATGTATTGTTCACTGGATGTGTTCCTACAACGAATAGCTGAGTGCAGTAACATACACATAGTTACTATGAGGTGGACTTAATTACGGGTAGTTTCAATTATTCTTTTTTTTACCGTTTCTGAATCGTGGAACTTTTCTGTAATAAGCTGTATTTTATTAATCGTAAATAAATCCCCGTAATACTCGTAATGTGATGATGATTATGAATGGTGTCTCCCGTGACACATTAGTACATGGCACCTCCACACACCACGAGGCACGGAGGTTAATGCACAGTGTCAAGGTTATGAAGTACAGCGATGCACATACTTGTTGGTGCATCATATCACTTTCATAGTGTGAGGCACCGATAGAGTGATGTCCCTGTCATGTTAACCCGATTGAATATTCGCCAACACACGAAATGTAGATCCAAGGTCACAGTGTTATGATGTTATAAAAAGTGATGTTATGCGGGAAATTTTATTGTATAGTCATAATAAGTTATTAAATAACAAACAGCACTTGTTGTCTTGATCTCCCAGTGAGGACGTAAGCAGAGTCAGGTTTGGTGAAGGACTAGTAACCGTTGATTTACTTGGAGCCGTAGTAACGGAAGGACTCGTTGGACTCGTCGGATTCGAAGGAAGCGGATCCGGTGTACTTGACGTCGGCGATGTATCCAGAGCCACCGTTGACGAAGTAAGACACCTGCTGGACGCGACCGTCGGGAAGCTGCACGTAGTAGGAGCCCTTGGTGTCGTCATCGTCGCGGGCCTCCTGGTGGCCGAACTCGTTGTTGGAGGGGTCGTGATCGACGGCCCACTGGAAGTTGTAGCGGGGCTCGGAGGACTCGTAGGACTCGAAGGACTCTGAGGAGCTCTGTCAAGACAATAGATAATGTTAGTGTGGGCTGAGGCCATTACCACCTTACAGTCATTGTTCATTAGACTGCCTCTGAACATTCTGGACAGTGTTGTTTTATAACTCAAAAATAGTGAAAAGCTTGGTGGTCAACTTACGCCGTAGCCTCTGAACTCGTCACTGTCGGCAGCAACCACGGCCACAAGGGCGAGCAGGATGGCGATCTGTAAGGAACAATGAAGGAGGTGAGTCACAGCGTCACATGTGATCCTTTCTGGTCCTCATGTGACTCACGACAAGTGTGACAAAAGACTGTTCGGACTTGACTGTGTGCCCATCAAGGCTTGCAACACTGTTATGTTTATCCTGCCTCCAGTGAGGCCCCAGTAGTCACCTTGGCGTTCATGGTGTGTGTGGAGTCGGTGCAGAAGCTGACTGTGATCCTACCGTCGCTCGCCTCCAATATATACCGGCAGCAATGGGCACACAGATCGAGTTTTTTGCCTCGGCTACATCATTTCATCCGCTGTTTAACCAATCGCTTGAGAGAAGTTGCAGTGGTGATATTTGCGTGTTTGTGCAAGACTTGTACTTCGCTTAGACTCGTTTATAATGTTTGTGTGCTGGTTAAAAATCATTTTGATTCGTATTCAAGATCTTTTATCGAGATATTTTGAAATTGATGTCCAAAATATCAATTCCCACATATCCGTTTATCTATATCCATCTATGTGTTGATTTATCAATCTATTTATCTACCTATCTATCTATATGTATCTAGCAACGCAGCAATATCTTCATCATCAGTCTCTATGAGTTCACTGCAGGACAAAATCCTTCCCTGCCTGCCTGTCTGTTCTGGGTTACTTCAGCAAAACTTCCTGTCTCATCTTTCCATCTAGTTCTCTGTCTGTCTTACCTTCTTTTACCATCCCTGGGTTGCCATTCTGTTACTCTAACAGTCCATCTATTATCTGTTCGTCATATGACGTGTCCTGCCAATGTCCAACTTTTTCTTTTAATTGTGGTTTAAATGTGTTCAACTTTGGTCTGCTCCCTAATCCATGATGCGCTCTACCTATCTCTCCATGTTATGCCAAACATTATTCTCTCTATTCTCCTTCGGGCACTGAAGTTTTCGTTCCAGAGTTTTCGTAAGATTCCAGGTTTTTTATTCATATGTTAGAACTGGTAGAATACACTGATTATATACCTTTCTCTTCAGCGATAGTGGCAGATTACTTTTCATAACATTGTTTTTGCTACCAAAAGTACTCCATCCCATCCCTATTCTTCTTTTGATTTTTTTTTTTCATAATCTGAACATGCATCAATTTTCTGTCCTAAATTAAATGTTTTCTTGGACACATTCTATTACCTTGTCATGTATTTCAATTTCATGGTCTATTATATAATTGTTGAACATCACCTTAGTTTTTTTCATAATCATCTTTAAGCCCACTTTCTGGCTTTTTCTGTGCAACTGCTGTGCAACTGATGAATAAAATATGAAATAAAAAAAGACTTCATATATCAAGGAAATAAAACAGCTGCAACAATAACAATGACTTCGTCTCATCATCATCATCAGCAGCAGCAATAGTCTAAGGTTCCACTGCAGGATAAAATAAACCCTCAACCACTTATCCTAATTGGCTACCTGTCTATTCCAGGTTACCTCAGCAAAACTTCCTATCTCGTCTCCTCATCTCATCTCATTAACTAACTCACTAACTAGTAGGCGGGCCAAGCAACACAAGGTAGCCCGGCAGGTTGACAAAAGGGCACTGCCTCCATAACTAAATGAAAATAACCATAACGTGATTAAGGTTCGTACTTGTAATCCTTATAACCGCTTGTCAAATACTTCACTACAACCTACTAGACTCTGCATGTGCATTACTTTGTTCATAGTATTATAACATTGGCTGTGAAATGACATCAGTTTAGATTTGTCTGATGTGAAGGTTTGGCTAGAGCACATGATAGTTTGTGCTTCATATCTATCTATCCTTTGGAAATATATGTGCGTGAGTAACATGGTAATATGTCATTGGTAACATTTTCAGTGAACTTGTGTTTAGTGAAGTGTAGGGTCAACTGCGTGCCTGGTGTAGCCCCTGACCCTCTCCTCCACATTTTACTCCTTCATAATTGACAAGAAAGAAAATGAAGTGCAAATGTGGGTGTACTTCGTTTTCTTTCTTAGTTTTGTATGTTATGGTGAGTCTGACTGGTGTTATTCCGCCTTAATGTTAATATGTTAGGTTTATCGTGCAGTTAATCTAAGCAGTCTGCTAGAATTGAACTAATATTTGTGTCGTGGAATCAAAGTAGGAAAAAATATATTGGTTTGCGGTTAACGATTTGACTGAACCTGTTAACCGAGTCGTAAATAAAATTTCTTCAGCTTATTAAGTTACTGGTATTCACACACAAACATTGCAACAAAGGCAACGCCCAGGCGACAGTATAAAGACCAGTTGTGGCAACAGGTGATGCTTTGGTGGTGTGTTGAGCTAAGACAACATCATGGAGTAGATTGTCCTCAGACACTCCAGTAATGCCTCCTAACTCTAGGAATGTCAAGGAAACGGAGATGTAATGCATAGTATTTTGTTTAATGCTCATAAATATGTCAATAAATTAAAGGACGTAATGGTTTACACGTTTTGTAAGGTGTCTTGATTTACTTGGAGTCGTTTGAGCCGTAGTAACGGAAGGACTCGTTGGACTCGTCGGACTCGAAGGACTCGAAGGACTCAGAGGATCCGGTGTACTTGACGTCAGCGATGTATCCAGAGCCACCGTTGACGTAGTAAGCCACCTGCTGGACGCGACCGTCGGGAAGCTGCACGTAGTAGGAGCCCTTGGTGTTGTCACCGTCGCGGGCCTCCTGGTGGCCGAACTCGTTGCTGGAGGGGTCGTGATCGACGGCCCACTGGAAGTTGTACTTGGCCTCGGAGGACTCGTAGGATTCGGAGGACCCGGAGGATCTCTGTCAACAAAAGAATGACGGTAAAGGCGGCTGCTGCCAAGTCCGTACACAGGCATGCATTCTGGACAGTGTTGTTTTATAATTCAAAAACAGTGAAAAGCTTGATGGTCAACTTACACCGTAGCCTCTGAATTCGTCACTGTCGGCAGCAACCACGGCCACAAGGGCGAGCAGGATGGCGATCTGTAAGGAACAATGAAGGAGGTGAGTCACAGCGTCACATGAAGTTCGTTTTTCAATGTAAAGAAATATCAAGTCCTTCGCTTCCTCTCATGACCCTTGCCCTCAACCAGGTCTCAGAGGCGAGTGTGAGGCCCCAGCAGTCACCTTGGCGTTCATGGTGTGTGTGGAGTCGGTGCGGAAGCTGACTGTGATCTTCCAGCCGCCCGCCTCCAATATATACCGGCAGCAGTGGTTACCGGCGTCTGGTCTTCACTCTCACCTCATCGTCCCTTGTTGACCAATCTTGCGCGGAGAAAAAAGGCTGACCATAAGTTGATCTTCACTTTTTTTCTTTGATTCGTTATAAACAATAAATTAAGTAACATCTTAAGCAATCGATCTTTACTTTTACCGCCGCCTACTGCTAGTCTTGCCTTGTGTTACCATGCTGGTGTGCAGACTTGAACTCTCCTCACCTCCATCATATGTGTAGAAGGAAATACAATAATACGTTCTTGAAAAGCTACATGCAAATGAAAGAAACCACGTCATTTGTCTGTAAGGCCAATCAGGTGTTGACGGAGCACACTCTTTGTTTCATTAGCTAATTAACTAAATAAATAACACCTTAAAACACACCTTGACAACTTAATCGCTGATCAATAACTTGTCAGATATTTTTCGGACAAAGATAAGGTAAACTTTCACACGGCTTATAGGAATGTCTCAAACACCCATAATTACCTAACTTAAAATGATCACAGGTGTTTATGTGTTGCCTCTCGGTAATTAGTTATGTTTTAGGGTCTATAACAAGTGCTTACGTCGCCTCATGAGTGTTACGCGGTCGTGTGATGAATTTAATTTCGTTTTTTAATTCGTGTAGCACCTTGTTATGTTCATAGTGTTGTCAGTTGTGCGGCGGTCGAGCACTTGCTCAGTCAAGCCGCTTAGGTATTGGCTGCGTTATGTCTTTGCTTCGTTATGTCCTGTCTTGATCTCTTTACCTTCCTCTCGTGCACTACAGGTAAGGGAGATCTACCAAGGGGTATGGAAATAATATTTAAAGAAAACCTTGCACAACAGTTCCTAAAAAGTGTTCAGATGAGTCTAAAAGAGGTGACCGATTTAGTCATGGAGTTGTCTTGATATTCTACATCACTAAAACTAAACACAACATATTTATGATAACATACTAAGCACCTTGGACCCTTACTTTCATTTGACGAAAAACTACTGAGCACTTAACCCACATTTCCTAAGGCAACATAGAGCAATCACATTGTTCCTTCCCTGACCTTGACCGTGTATGTAGGTACCCACGTCACTGAACTCTCCTGGTGTGGCCAATACCATGCATATAAGGCAAGTATTTACTCCTTGTCTTAATAAAAGTAATGAGATTGTGATCAAAAGTAGAGGAAAAACTAGAGATGATGGCCTTGCGGCATGCCTATTTGTGTATCCTATAATAAATGATTATACGGACGACCTCCACCTCCATGCTTCATAATTTCTATTGGAGTGTCGAAATTGGTCTGATTTGGGTGGAGCAGGTGGCGTGGAGCAACAAGGTAAACATTTCAGTGGATACTTTCGCTGATGTACTCGTAAAGATAAAGTTTCTACATAAGCTGCGGTTTTTTTTTCTACCCTTTTTTTTTTTTATCTTCCTTGTATGTAGCAAGTGTTTCCCTGTTTGGTTTACTTTTACCATGGTGTGTTTTACCTGCTTAGGCTGACGTATTAGTGGAAAACTCGTTCTTTCATTCAACTCCTCATTTCTGTGAACATGAACTCGTCTTGTGTAGTCGTACTTACACTGATATTTTCTTTTTGTTTATCTTTCTTATACAATTCACTTCTTCTCCTCTTTATACATACTTCCTTCCTGGTGTAGTCTCACCTTCACTACTCGACTACATTAACATCTCCCATTGATCTTCTCCTGCAGTCAAACGCTAAAAGTCATCATGTTGTATCGATATATACGTTTATCTACCACTGAATCATTTTTTTTGCCTCATTAGCGGCGTCACTAACCTCCTCACCTGCCAATCATGTCTCCAGGTCGGCGCCTCTTCCTGACACATCTTTAAGACTTTTTTTTTATTCATATATATCTCTCTTCTTCCCTTTTCATGGTAGCACCTTGATAGTTCCTTCTTACCATTACAGCGTCTTCAAGGTTACTGTGTCCGCTGCTGGGATCAATATACACAGGACGAGCTTTAAACAAACACAGCAACACCGTCCTTGACCTTGGCTTCGTTCAGGCAATGAGAGTACACGGGAGGGAGGAAGGAGAGGGTGGAGGGGGCGACCCACTGCGCGCGGCTGATGCGTATGAAAGCTGAGCCAGACTGAAGCTAAGCGTGGGGGCGGGGGCGGGGGTGGGCCCGGCGCTGTACGCAGAGGCACGCACTCACCTTGGCAACAGGAACGATTGTCTGGCGCGTCACAAGTCTTAGGAGTCACCACACCGCCCTACCTCAACCTTTCCAGGACTCAAAGGACTCCTAGGACTCGTTGGATTAGCTAACCGGACTAAAATAAGGATCCAAGTGATGGAGAACCATGTGGGAATGACCTTGGGAGCCTCACTTGGGTATTGAAGGTCACGTGGAAGTACTTGGCCTCAGTTTTGAAGAATCATCGTTTTTGAAAGTGAAAATATAACCCTCACTGTATATTAAAAGTGAAAATATGACCCTGGCGTAGTATTTAAAGTGAAAGTATAACTCTCACGTGGCTGTACATGGCCCAAAATGCTAAATATACCACCTCCAAGGCAATTATCATGCGTACTGACCTCCTTTATTTAGTTGTATCTCAGTGAAAGCTGCGATCACTTCCGATGTTTGTGGGTGCTGTTGTTTCCACTTCACTCATCCACTCACCTATGTCCGGCGTCCACACCTCGTTAAGTCCTAAGTGCTTTAGGGCGAAAAGCAAGTTAGATCTCACGTCAGTATCGCAGCGTTGAGTTTTATAATCAACAGTTTTGTTTATTGTTTACTATCACGTGAAATAGTTGGTGCCGGTCGTAGTAAACACAACATCTCATAATCTTGTGTTTCGTCTAGAGCCTTGTGTATATTCAACAGGGTGTACTCAGCATTGTGTACTCAGCAGGGTGTAGTCAGCAGGGTGTATATGTCATCGTTTCGTCTGCACCCTGGCAGGCATTGTTTCACGCAGATAAGGTCACTTTTCCTGCAAGTCATCATACACCTGTGCGTCATCACCGGAGAAGTGACTTTTTTTCTGTAAATATTCACCGTCATGCTGAGGACAAGCGACCTTTGTTGGCTCGGCTCTCCCTCCAACCATGTCAACTTAATTAAAGAAAACGGAATATTGTCGCTTTTAAGAACGCGGGTGAATGAATTTTTAATGACACCTGTACTGAGGCATTTTCTATGGCATTTACCTTCTGTTATTAATTGAAGGGGGTGTGGAAAGGAAGAACATAATTCAACCATGTAGATTAAATGTTATAAAGGGAAAAAATAAAGGAAAAAGTCGCCGCATAAGAAGAAAAAGAAAAAAAAATTAACAGCACCTACGAAATTTTCTGAAAAGTTGTAGCTCCTAGTTTTTATATCACTCCCTTAAGGCGCAGCAGAGTTAGTGCCTCATGTGTATTCAGGTGCCTTGTAACACATACCACACACTTGTAAGGGACAGGCTGGTGTGTATGTGATGCCCGTAAGCTTGAGAAAGGTATGTTGTAAGCCGTAGCCACACCCTTAGAAAATGTGCCGGGTACCGATTGCCTTATCATTGCAGGAAATAGTTGACCGGACCAGGGCGTGAGGGTAAGAGTTTCATACATTTTAATTAAGATTCATTTGCTTAGATATAAATGTATATGTATTTTTTTTATATATATACAGACGAAGACGGATTTTTAAGGGGAAAATAAAACGTCCCTCAAAAAAGTTAATTGGAATGTTTATTTCACACGTATTTGCTCCTTTACATATGATTGTTTTTTATTAAACTCATCATAGATTGAATAAATTTATCATGTCAGTTTGTGGTTTTCAATTTGTTTTGATTCACGAACTTTTATTTTTTTTATCATGTTTCTTCCTTTTTGTGAAATGGTTTTGGAAAAATCAAGTATTTGTGTTTCATTGGAATTACATACGTTCACATATACTGCCATCCATAACAACTTGTATGTGTACCACCTTACGTACACAATGAAAGGCAGAGTGAGATGCTGTAAATATACCAATGAAAACACTCAAATTCCACTCTGCGTAAGAAAGTTTCCAGGTTACTGTCAACTATTTCAGTCAAAACCTTGAAAGAATGAACTTTTTCCCCGGTTAGGTTAGGTAAGGTTAGGTTAGATCTACATTAACTGGAAAAAAGATGCGAAAAGAAGATATTACTTTGTGAAAACTTAAGGTAGCAAAGATATAAAGGTGTTTTAGGTAGAAGATATCAGGTTATTCTAGATCAAAGGTGTAAGGATGTTTCAGATTAGAAATAGAACTATCTTTTATATTACCAAAGTTAGTGCAATATGGATGTTCATAATATCTCTCAAAAGAACACTAGATGAAATTACCTTAGTGGATTAAGATTTCAACACCGGGGACTTGGCTCATACTTTTACGGCCGCGGAAAACGAGGTTATTCTGTTACCAAAGCTCAGTGAAGTGATACAAAAAAAATGATTAGAGTGGCTGTATTGGCGGGCGTCCACCTCCTCCGCCCACCTGTGGTCAGCGGTTGACTGGTGCCCTTCTAGGCTGCTTGAGTTATGCTAATCATTATAGTTTGCCCTCCATTCATACTGGCCATACCCCCGTTTTCTTTTCATGTTAGGCTCCTGTCGGTTATGTGCCGGACGGAGCTATATATCTGGCTATCGGTCTATTTGTCTCTATTTTCTTATTTATTGATCTGTGTGTGTGTGTGTGTGTGTGTGTGTCTATATGGCAAAACATACCCAAATTTTAACAAAGGGGGCGGTATCGCCAACTTTGGGAACCCATGTGTTATATTGTGTAATTTAGTGGGATGGGTCATCTCTGTATTTTTGTCGTAGGAGAAAAAAAATATTTAGTCAGTTATAATTTACTAACAAACGACATTAATCCTTGATATCAGTGGTTCCCAAACTTTTTCAGGCTGCCACCTCATAGGCCACATCCCTTGCTCCTCTTCCCGCACCACACACATACGAACACACACCTCTTTCTTGGTATTAGGTATAATGTAAATTCAAAACAACTAATTTAACACTGTAAACACATATATGTATTTCATAAATAATGATTGATTAAGTAAACCAAAGTATTTAATTGTTTTATCAATATGAAAGTTACATCTCACCTGTAACTATATCTACAGCTTTAATGGAATGGATGTGCTTGGTGCTGGGATATCAACTTATCAACTTCAGGATGAAACACACTGGAAAATAATTCTTCGATCCCTGTGTTCAGTAATTTATTATATATTTTATATCATAGATTTTATAGCAAAATATAAAATATTACTTGGTTCAGATACCACCCTGCCCCCACGTTTTTCCTCACGCCCCCCTAGATCTTTCCACTCCCCCTAGGGGGCGGTATCGCCCACTTTGTGAGCCCATGGTGTAGAGGTTAGAGAAAGCAGACCTCCCGCACAGGAGACGTGTAAGCCAACGGAAAAGTGTGTGTGTGTTTGTCGGGGTGAAGAAATCTTGGGCAGTGGAAGGAATGTGGGTTATGAGTCGTGATGAAACGTTGTGAGTTTCCTTACAAACTATCAGGGAAAAGTTTTATTTGGTGAAAGTAACAAATATATAAGTTTGAAATGAGAAACTTGAAATTTCTGCCACGGACCAAAAGGATTGACTGATTGTCCGTGGATGTTGTCATTAGTGTATTTTAGGGGCGTCATCTCCCTCCTCTCTGGTTCCCTTGTCATGCTGTTATGTCCTGGATCTTCGTGCCCACCAGCGTGAAGATACAGACGATAGATTGATTGACTTCTGCACTTCCTCCACTTAGTGCTTGGAAGTGTACAAAGTTGACGTGTGATGCGATTGTCACGTGCTTTAACACACACACGCACACGCACACGCACACGCACACGCACGCACACGCACACACACACGCACACACACACGCACACACACACGCACACGCACACGCACGCACACACACACACACACACACACACACACACACACACACACACACACACACACACACACACACACACACACACACACACACACACACACACACACACACACACTACTCCATTAGGTGGTGTCTTCTTAGGCAACACTATAATGTATACAATTTAGCGCTAATCGAGAATAAAAAAAAAAAAAATTAATCTCCAGCGGCGCACGAGTGACAAATTACTGCTTTCACTCCAAGTCAAATAGGTTGACTATTTTTTGTGTGTGTATCAGTGCATTGTCTGAAGTCATGTTAGCAGAAGAAATGTAGTAGTATGTTTCATTCAATTTTTAATTATTTTATTTAATAATAAAAACATTTTCTTAGTTTTTTTTTAATGCAGTAATCACCGCAGATGACACACAAAACTGTAGAGATGTACATATTCACGGCAATTAGTGTTCAGACATACCAGTTTAACCGATATCTTTTTATAAATTACCCGTGATGATTTATATTAAACTTTATTCAAGTATTTTCTTTAATGAATTTGACGCCAAACCAATGACATGAGAAAGTACTTGATGACCAGCCATCACTTTTTGGTCAATGGGATGTCACGTTTTTATGCCATGATTTATGATTGGCTTAAAAAAGGAAGTGAAAAGTAAATTGTAGAGTTTTTTGAATGACATTGTGATCACATTTTTTCTACATTAAAGGGCATTACATATAACCGATTGCTGGTTACGCATTTGAACGCATCCATGAAGAAAAAAAAGGTACTGCAATAAATGTTTGACACACTTTAGTGGCTCATTGCAAAGGATCTTCGTACGTGTAAGTCGGTCAGGTCAGGGTGTGTACTGCCGCCTAAAAAGTGGGTGTGGAAGAGCACGGCAACACCTATATATTGGAGGCCGAGGAGAGGAAGGGCACAGTCAGCTTCTGCATCGACTCCACACACCATGAACACCAAGGTGATTACTGTGCCTCCAACTGTATCTTGTTAAAGGCTTAAAGAGTTTTGTGATTATAATGTCTAACAGGAATATCTCATTTTGAATCAATTACGAATCTTTAGCATTTGCTCATCCTTGATGGTGGCGTAATAGAAAACGATTGTTCCTCTTTAGATCGCCATCCTGCTCGCCCTTGTGGCCGTGGTTGCTGCCGACAGTGACGAGTTCAGAGGCTACGGCGTAAGTTGACCACCAAGCTTTTCACTGTTTTTGAATTATAAAACAACACTGTCCAGAATGCATGCCTGTGTACGGACTTGGCAGCAGCCGCCTTTACCGTCATTCTTTTGTTGACAGAGATTCTCCGGGTCCTCCGAGTCCTACGAGTCCTCCGAGGCCAAGTACAACTTCCAGTGGGCCGTCGATCACGACCCCTCCAGCAACGAGTTCGGCCACCAGGAGGCCCGCGACGGTGACAACACCAAGGGCTCCTACTACGTGCAGCTTCCCGACGGTCGCGTCCAGCAGGTGGCTTACTACGTCAACGGTGGCTCTGGATACATCGCCGACGTCAAGTACACCGGCTCCGTTGAGTCCTTCGAGTCCGACGAGTCCGACGAGTCCTTCCGTTACTACGGCTCCAACGAGTCCAAGTAAATCAAGATACTTTGACTTGGCCTTGACCCGACACAACTCCTCGTCTTGAGACAGTCCTAAGTCATGTCACCATCTACATCATCCTATTTATTTATTTTCATTAATATGTACAAGGAAGTAATAAATGACAATGCATAACATGTTTGTGTATTTTATCTGTCATTACCGGGGGGGGTGGGGTGTGGGGGACCACATTATACCTGAACAAGTCTTTACATGTTCGTGTGATATCCTGTCACGATGTACTCACGCAACACACGAGAACTGCAACACTTGGCAATGGCTTCACTGTAAGGTAAAGTGGGGGCACATGCTATAGCTGTGCGTAGCTACGGGCGCTCATCTCCTGTCGCATCGGCCTGTGGTGCCTGTGGTGGAATTTGATCCGTTACGCCGGGACACAGGGCCACTGCGACATCCGACTTTCCACAATTTACTTTCCCCAGGTTTCCCTAGGTACAACTTCACCACCTTCACGACGGGATGTTATAGACTTTGTTATTGTTCTCGTATTTCATGGAGTTAGTTAGCTACTTCATTTAGGGGCGTAAGGTATGGTGGTAGTTTTTCAATTTTAATATCGCTCTGCTTTCTGTCAGTGTATCATCCATAACTCTAACAAAAGCGATAGTAGACGGTGGATTCTTGTGCTGTGGTGTGCTGTGCTGTGCTGCGCTACGCTACAAAGTCGTCGACGTTTTAAAATTCACGAATAATAAGATATGACTCATTAACTCACGTGTGTTAACTACGTATAACGGAAAGTACTGGAAAATTAGTCGGATTATCACTCAAATACACAAAATTCGGATGAAACACACACACACGCACACACACACGCACACACACACACACACACACACACACACACACACACACACACACACACACACACACACACACACACACACACACTCACACACTCTTTTACTCAACGTTGGACTGATCTAGAAAAAGTTAGAGAGTGTGAGAGTGAGAGCACGTGGTGTTCCCCAGGGGCTGTGTGGGGCTGGGGTACTGAAGGTCAATGGGGAGGGCTTCGCTTGTTTTTTGGAGGTTAGGTGGTGCTTACTAGTTTTTTTTCCCTCACTTTGTTTCTTTTTTTCTTCTCTCTAACTTGGTCGGTCAAAACTAAACACATAAGGGTGTGGTTTATTGTGTCAGGTCAGGAAAGGGCATTCTCACAGCCACACCATTAGAACGTATACCTTCCCAGCCACTCGACCTACACAGCCACACCACCCACACAACAACACCACCCACACAGCCACACCACCCACACAGCTACACCACCCACACAGCCACACCACCCATACAACCACAACACCCACACAACCACACCACCCACACAACAACACCACCCACACAACAACACCACCCACACAACCACACCACCCACACAACCACACCACCCACACAACCACACCACCCACACAACCACACCACCCACACACCACCACCACCCACACAACACCACCACCCACACAACACCACCACCCACACAACAACACCACCCACACAACTACACCACCCACACAACACCACCACCCACACAACCACACAAGCACATCATTATTAACCGTAGCAGCCACGTCCTCACATTGAGATTAGTCGACTGTTTCTCATCGTTTTTCTTTGATTGTAAAACGTTATCTAACTTTTTTTTTCTAATTTAAGGACAAACAAAGTGTGTAATTGGGAACTTCCTTTAGAACATCTGGAAAATTTTTATTTATTTGAAACTTTACTTTCTTCCTTTCGTTTTTTTTCGGTAGGGATTGGAGAGGAATGTGGTAGCGCAGAGGTAAAGGCTTAGGAAAGGTGACACAGGTACTTAGATGCTTCGTAACACATTAATTACGACCCACAATAAGAGCAAAATGTAAAAGTAGCTTCAATTTGGAGACGCTGCCATCGCCGTTACGTTTCTTCAATACACAACACTGCTTTAGGTTATCAGGGAACACTGAGACAGAAAAGCGAAGATATCGTATGCATTCTTTATAATAAATAGAATAAATTAATACATGCTAATGTGTCCTTTAATGAAAATAAAAAAATAAAAAGAGAACGCAGCAATCTCTTGACTGGTAATAAAGGGTAATGACTGTTCATTGGACTAGAAACCATCGCTTACTTAGACTCGTTTGAGCCATAGTAACGGAAGGACTCGTCGGACTCGTCGGACTCGAAGGACTCAACGGATCCGGTGTACTTGACGTCGGCGATGTATCCAGAGCCACCGTTGACGTAGTAAGCCACCTGCTGGACGCGACCGTCGGGAAGCTGCACGTAGTAGGAGCCCTTGGTGTTGTCACCGTCGCGGGCCTCCTGGTGGCCGAACTCGTTGCTGGAGGGGTCGTGATCGACGGCCCACTGGAAGTTGTACTTGGCCTCGGAGGACTCGTAGGATTCGGAGGACCCGGAGGATCTCTGTCAACAAAAGAATGACGGTAGAGGTGGCTGCTGCCAAGTCCGTACATAAGTCCGTACATTCTGGACAGTGTTGTTTTATAACTCAAAAACAGTGAAAAGCTTGGTGGTCAACTTACGCCGTAGCCTCTGAACTCGTCACTGTCGGCAGCAACCACGGCCACAAGGGCGAGCAGGATGGCGATCTGTAAGGAACAATGAAGGAGGTGAGTCATAGTGTCACATGTGATCCTTTCTGGTCCTCATGTGACTCACGACAATTGTGACAAAAGACTGTTCGGACTTGACTGTGTGCCCATGAAGGCTTGCAACACTGTTATGTTTATCCTGCCTCCAGTGAGGCCCCAGTAGTCACCTTGGCGTTCATGGTGTGTGTGGAGTCGGTGCAGAAGCTGACTGTGATCCTCTCGTCTCTCGCCTCCAATATATACCGGCAGCAGCACGCTCGTGCGCCTAGTTTTTACCTAAAGTTTCGTATTGCCCTCTGCCAACCACTCCCATGGACGAAACCTCTGTTGTAATGTCCTATCAAGGTTACCCATCATTCACACACACACACACACACACACACACACACACACACACACACACACACACACACACACACACACACACACACACACACACACACACACACACACACACACACTAGACACAATAGAACAAGTTATAGGGTTTTATTAGGTCTATCAGATGCTGCAATGATATTTCAAATATCTCTAATAGCTTTCGAGAAAATGAGGAAGAAATTCATGTTTTATGAAAAAGGATACAGTTTCATTTTACTGCATAATTATTATTGTTAGAGCAAATATTCATAATGACCGTTTTATAGTTTAATCAGGTGAATCAGATGCTGCAATGATATTTCCAATATCTCTAATAGCTTTCGAGAAAAGGAGGAAGATAGTCATGTTTTTGGAAAAAGGATACAGTTTCATTTTACTGCATAATTATTAGTCTTAGAGAAAATATTGATAATGACAGTTGTAGAGTTTTATTAGGTCTATCAGATGCTGCAATGATATTTCCAATATCTCTAATAGCTTTCGAGAAAATGAGGAAGAAAGTCATGTTTTAGAAGAAAAAATACGGTTTAATTTTACTGCGTAATTATTAGTCTAGGAACAAATTTTCACAATGATAGTTGTATAGTTTGATTAGGTCTATCAGATGCTGCAATGATATTTCTAATATCTCTAATAGCTTTCGAGAAAATGAGGAGGAAAGTTATGTTTTGGAAAAAAAGATACGGTTTAATTTTAATGCGTAATTATTAGTCATAGAACAAATATTCATAATGACAGTTGTACAGTTTAATTAGGTCAATCAGATGCTGCAATGATAGTTCCAATATCTTTAATAGCTTTCGAGAAAATGAATGGGAAAATTATATTTAGGAAAAAAGTTCAATTTTACTGCGTAATTATTAGTCATAGAACAAATATTCATAATGACAGTTGTACAGTTTAATTAGGTTTATCAGATGCTGCAATGATATTTCCAATATCTCTAATAGCTTTCGAGAAAATGAAAGGGAAAATTATATTTAGGAAAAAAGATAGTTTAATTTTACTGCGTAATTATTAGCCATAGAACAAATATTCATAATGACAGTTGTAGAGTTTAATTAGATCTATCAGATGCTGCAATGATAGTTCCAATATCTCTAAAAGCTTTCGAGAAAATGAGGAGGAAATTTATGCTTTGGAAAAAAGATATGGTTTAATTTTACTGCGTAATTATTAGTCATAGAACAAATATTCATAATGACAGTTGTAGTGTTTAATTAGGTTTATCAGATGCTGCAATGATATTTCCAATATCTGTAATAGCTTTCGAAAAAATGAGGAGGAAAGTTATGTTTTGGAAAAAAGATACGGTTTAATATTACTGCGTAATTATTAGTCATAGAACAAATATTCATAATGACAGTTGTAGAGTTTAATTAGGTCTATCAGATGCTGCAATGATATTTCAAATATATATATATATATATATATATATATATATATATATATATATATATATATATATATATATATATAAAATATCTTTCGAGAAAATGAGGAAGAAGGTCATGTTTTTGAAAAAAGATACGGTTGCAGTTTACTGTGTAATTATTAGTCCTTGAGCAAATATTCATAATGACAGTTGTAGAGGTTAATTAGGTCTATCAGATGCTGCAATGATATTATCAATATCTCTTATATCTTTCGAGAAATTAGGAAGAAAATCATGTTTTTGGAAAAAGGATACCTTCATTTTACTGGGTGTTCGAGCAAATATTCATAATGACAGTTGTAGAGTTTTATAATGGCTATTAGACGCTGCAATGATATTTCAAATATCTCTAATAGCTTTCGAGAAAAGGAGGAAGAAACCAATGTTTTTGGAAAAAGGATACAAATATTTTTTTTCTACTTTGTATTCATTATATTCTTTATCGTAGGCTTTTTTTTCATCCAAAATATAATTGTGTTTACCTCCAAACGTAATTTAATCTCAGTTGAGGTTGATGGGATGTTTGCTGTTTTGTTTCGCTGTCATATTGTTTAGAGTGTGGAATAGAAACAGAAGATGCAGGAAATGTCTTTAATAAATAAATCAATAAATATATACATGACCATCATGGATCATGCTGATGATTTGAACGCATCATGTCTTGTCAGGTGAAGAAGGTAAAGTCAGTTGCTGATTTACTTGGACTCGTTGGAGCCGTAGTAACGGAAGGACTCGTCGGACTCGTCGGACTCGAAGGACTCAACGGATCCGGTGTACTTGACGTCGGCGATGTATCCAGAGCCACCGTTGACGTAGTAAGCCACCTGCTGGACGCGACCGTCGGGAAGCTGCACGTAGTAGGAGCCCTTGGTGTTGTCACCGTCGCGGGCCTCCTGGTGGCCGAACTCGTTGCTGGAGGGGTCGTGATCGACGGCCCACTGGAAGTTGTACTTGGCCTCGGAGGACTCGTAGGATTCGGAGGACCCGGAGGATCTCTGTCAACAAAAGAATGACGGTAAAGGCGGCTGCTGCCAAGTCCGTACACAGGCATGCATTCTGGACAGTGTTGTTTTATAACTCAAAAACAGTGAAAAGCTTGATGGTCAACTTACGCCGTAGCCTCTGAACTCGTCACTGTCGGCAGCAACCACGGCCACAAGGGCGAGCAGGATGGCGATCTGTAAGGAACAATGAAGGAGATGAGTCATAGTGTCACATGTGATCCTTTCTGGTCCTCATGTGACTCACGACAATTGTGACAAAAGACTGTTCGGACTTGACTATGTGCCCATGAAGGCTTGCAACACTGTTATGTTTATCCTGCCTCCAGTGAGGCCCCAGTAGTCACCTTGGCGTTCATGGTGTGTGTGGAGTCGGTGCAGAAGCTGACTGTGATCCTCTCGTCTCTCGCCTCCAATATATACCGGCAGCAGCACGCTCGTGCGCCTAGTTTTTACCTAAAGTTTCGTATTGCCCTCTGCCAACCACTCCCATGGACGAAACCTCTGTTGTAATGTCCTATCAAGGTTACCTATCATTCACACACACACACACACACACACACACACACACACACACACACACACACACACACACACACACACACACACACACACACACACACACACACTAGACACAATAGAAAAAAGTTATAGGGTTTTATTAGGTCTATCAGATGCTGCAATGATATTTCAAATATCTCTAATAGCTTTCGAGAAAATGAGGAAGAAATTCATGTTTTATGAAAAAGGATACAGTTTCATTTTACTGCATAATTATTATTGTTGGAGCAAATATTCATAATGACAGTTTTATAGTTTAATCAGGTCTATCAGATGCTGCAATGATATTTCCAATATCTCTAATTGCTTTCGAGAAAAGGAGGAAGAAAGTCATGTTTTTGGAAAAAGGATACAGTTTCATTTTACTGCGTAATTATTAGTCTTAGAGAAAATATTGATAATGACAGTTGTAGAGTTTAATTAGGTCTATCAGATGCTGCAATGATATTTCCAATATCTCTAATAGCTTTCGAGAAAATGAGGAAGAAAGTCATGTTTTAGAAAAAAAAGATACGGTTTAATTTTACTGCGTAATTATTAGTCTAGGAACAAATTTTCACAATGATAGTTGTATAGTTTGATTAGGTCTATCAGATGCTGCAATGATATTTCTAATATCTAATAGCTTTCGAGAAAATGAGGAGGAAAGTTATGTTTTGGAAAAAAAGATACGGTTTAATTTTAATGCGTAATTATTAGTCATAGAACAAATATTCATAATGACAGTTGTACAGTTTAATTAGGTCAATCAGATGCTGCAATGATAGTTCCAATATCTTTAATAGCTTTCGAGAAAATGAATGGGAAAATTATATTTAGGAAAAAAGTTCAATTTTACTGCGTAATTATTAGTCATAGAACAAATATTCATAATGACAGTTGTACAGTTTAATTAGGTTTATCAGATGCTGCAATGATATTTCCAATATCTCTAATAGCTTTCGAGAAAATGAAAGGGAAAATTATATTTAGGAAAAAAGATAGTTTAATTTTACTGCGTAATTATTAGCCATAGAACAAATATTCATAATGACAGTTGTAGAGTTTAATTAGATCAATCAGATGCTGCAATGATAGTTCCAATATCTCTAAAAGCTTTCGAGAAAATGAGGAGGAAATTTATGCTTTGGAAAAAAGATATGGTTTAATTTTACTGCGTAATTATTAGTCATAGAACAAATATTCATAATGACAGTTGTAGTGTTTAATTAGGTTTATCAGATGCTGCAATGATATTTCAAATATCTGTAATAGCTTTCGAAAAAATGAGGAAAGTTATGTTTTGGAAAAAAGATACGGTTTAATATTACTGCGTAATTATTAGTCATAGAACAAATATTCATAATGACAGTTGTACAGTTTAATTAGGTCTATCAGATGCTGCAATGATATTTCAAATATATATATATATATATATATATATATATATATATATATATATATATATATATAATAGCTTTCGAGAAAATGAGGAAGAAGGTCATGTTTTTGAAAAAAGATACGGTTGCAGTTTACTGTGTAATTATTAGTCCTTGAGCAAATATTCATAATGACAGTTGTAGAGTTTAATTAGGTCTATCAGATGCTGCAATGATATTATCAATATCTCTTATATCTTTCGTTAAATTAGGAAGAAAATCATGTTTTTGGAAAAAGGATAACTTCATTTTACTGGGTGTTCGAGCAAATATTCATAATGACAGTTGTAGAGTTTTATAATGGCTATTAGACGCTGCAATGATATTTCAAATATCTCTAATAGCTTTCGAGAAAAGGAGGAAGAAACCAATGTTTTTGGAAAAAGGATACAAATATTTTTTTTCTACTTTGTATTCATTATATTCTTTATCGTAGGCTTTTTTTTCATCCAAAATATAATTGTGTTTACCTCCAAACGTAATTTAATCTCAGTTGAGGTTGATGGGATGTTTGCTGTTTTGTTTCGCTGTCATATTGTTTAGAGTGTGGAACAGAAACAGAAGATGCAGGAAATGTCTTTAATAAATAAATCAATAAATATATACATGACCATCATGGATCATGCTGATGATTTGAACGCATCATGTCTTGTCAGGTGAAGAAGGAAAAGTCAGTTG
>JAPQNM010000033.1:3669997-3677497 GCA_029783475.1 Metacarcinus magister
AGAATTAGATTAGCAGAGGAATTGATCGTCAGTTTTATGGATTAATTTATTATTTTACTTTGAATTTGATTATCAAGATTATTGAGATTTACTATATTTCATCAAAGAGAAGAAGGACTCCCTGGTTTTGCGTGGCTATGTAGTCCTATGGCTCTAGACGATTATTTATTAAGATGCCTAGATTTAGGTGCAATGTCCCTCTCCTTCACCTGTCTAGGAGGCGGTAGTACAGTGGTTAGCGTTCGGGCATGCGAACCTAGGGTCCCGGGTTCGAGTCCCGATATCAGCTGGCCACCTTTCTTTCTTAGGTATTACCACCGAGTGGCCAAAGATTACCTAAATTGCTGCCATACTGTCCTCAGACGGGACTTGCAATATTATATGCATTTGAGGCTGTAGCAGCAATAGCCTCTCTCGTTCTCAACATATTTAAGAGAGAACGTAAACATTTGAGGCGTCATTATTTAAAAAAAAAAAAATTAAACCTACGCCAAGTAACAGGCAAGATACAGTCCATCTTAGCCTCTATAAAGCCTAATGGCGCCAACCGTTTGTGATGTAGAAACCACAGACTGCTTCATCCACCGTCAGATGGCGTGTCAGTTTCAGTTATAGATTCTTAACATAAGAAAGAAGAATTGTATTTTAATGAATTGTTAGCTTGATTTTGTATCCTCTGTATTTTTCATCGTAGGTTTGTTTCATCCAAATATAAATGTGTTTTCCTCCAAACGTTACTTTATCTCAGTTGAGGTTGATGGGATGCTTGCTGTTTTGTAATGCAGCCATAATGTTAAGAGTATGGAATAGAAACAAAGGATGCAGAAAATGTGTTTAATAAATAAATCAATAAATAAAGGCACAACCATCATAGGTCATGCGGATGATTTGAACGCATCATGTCTTGTCAGGTGAAGAAGGTGAAGTCAGCTGCTGATTTACTTCGATTATTTGGAGCCGTAGTAACGGAAGGACTCGTTGGACTCGTCGGACTCGAAGGACTCGAAGGACTCAGAGGATCCGGTGTACTTGACGTCGGCGATGTATCCAGAGCCACCGTTGACGTAGTAAGACACCTGCTGGACGCGACCGTCGGGAAGCTGCACGTAGTAGGAGCCCTTGGTGTTGTCATCATCGCGGGCCTCCTGGTGGCCGAACTCGTTGCTGGAGGGGTCGTGATCGACGGCCCACTGGAAGTTGTAGTGGGGTTCGGAGGACTCGTAGGACTCGTAGGACTCTGAGGACCTCTGTCAAGACAATAGATAATGTTAGTGTGGGCTGAGGCCATTACCACCTTACAGTCATTGTTCATCAGACTGCTGCAGGAAACACATTCAAGTGTTAGAACAGTGAACACTTACCCTGGGTGCGCGGTAGCCTCTGAACTCGTCACTGTCGGCAGCAACCACGGCCACAAGGGCGAGAAGGATGGCGATCTGTAAGGAACAATGAAGGAGGTGAGTCACAGCGTCACATGTGATCCTTTCTGGTCCTCATGTGACTCACGACAAGTGTGACAAAAGACTGTTCGGACTTGACTGTGTGCCCATCAAGGCTTGCAACACTGTCATGTTTATCCTGCCTCCAGTGAGGCCCCAGTAGTCACCTTGGCGTTCATGGTGTGTGTGGAGTCGGTGCAGAAGCTGACTGTGATCCTCTCGTCGCTCGCCTCCAATATATACCGGCAGCAACATGCTCGTGCGCCTAGTTTTTACCTAAAGTTTCGTATTGCCCTCCGCTAACCACTCCCATGGACGAAACCTCTGTTGTAATGACCTATCAAGGTCACCTGTTGTTGTGTAGCAAATGTAATGAGTACTAAGGTATGACGATTTATTTTTATTAAGGTTACACACACACACACACACACACACACACACACACACACACACACACACACACACACACACACACACACACACAGAGACACAGACACAGACACAGACACAGACACAGACACACACACTCACACACACACACACATACACACACACACACACACACACACACACACACACACACACACACACACACACACACACACACACACACACACACACACATTGATTGTTTGAAATTAGCAATTTTTGATCATTTAAACTAGTTTTATATATTGATAATAGGATAATTAACTGCTTTATGAACTTTATTATATTTTAGGTGAAATACTAGATATTGTTATTAATCGATCCTTTACAATTGTTCTGTGTACAATGAAGGAATAATATGAAGCTTCTTTATGCCGTAGAGTGTGTAAGGTTCAAGCATGTGATGGCAATGGTCAAGCGTAAGGATTGCCTTAGTGTTGTAGTGTGATGATTGTCAAGTCTCTTTTTTTCTCTCTTCCTCTTTCTTTCTTTCTTTCTTTCTTTCTTTTTTTTTCATTCTTTCTTTCTTTCTTTCTTTCTTTTTTTTTCTTCTCTCTCTCTCTCTCTCTCTCTCTCTCTCTCTCTCTCTCTCTCCTCTCTCTCTCTCTCTCTCTCTCTCTCTCTCTCTCTCTCTCTCTCTCTCTCTCTCACACACACACACACACACACACACACACACACACACACACACACACACACACACACACACACACACACACACACACACACTTACACACTATCTATCTCATCTACTAATTCTCTGGCTTTTTTTAACTTTTATAAAGGATTCCCGTCGTCAGTTTTCAGTGTATAACATTAAAGGTTTAGTTATATTTCAATTTACGTGAGTTGTATTGGTTTACTTGATTTTAAAATGCATCAACGATTGGCATAACTTTTTTTTCTTTTTGAAAACTTAAAATGTAGATGCAAAAGAGAAAAAAAAGTACGATAGTATTATTGAACTTGTATGAACAATATTTAGATTACTCCCAAAAATTAATGGTCAGGCCCATTGAATTGTTACTTGTAATTTGATTAGCAAAGAAATTAGGAGTCAGTCATATTATTTTTCATTAAAATGAGATTAACCAATATATTAATCTCCAATTTTCCTAACTACTTAGAATTAGATTAGCAGAGGAATTGATCGTCAGTTTTATGGATTAATTTATTATTTTACTTTGAATTTGATTATCAAGATTATTGAGATTTACTATATTTCATCAAAGAGAAGAAGGACTCCCTGGTTTTGCGTGGCTATGTAGTCCTATGGCTCTAGACGATTATTTATTAAGATGCCTAGATTTAGGTGCAATGTCCCTCTCCTTCACCTGTCTAGGAGGCGGTAGTACAGTGGTTAGCGTTCGGGCATGCGAACCTAGGGTCCCGGGTTCGAGTCCCGATATCAGCTGGCCACTTTTCTTTCTTAGGTATTACCACCGAGTGGCCAAAGATTACCTAAATTGCTGCCATACTGTCCTCAGACGGGACTTGCAATATTATATGCATTTGAGGCTGTAGCAGCAATAGCCTCTCTCGTTCTCAACATATTTAAGAGAGAACGTAAACATTTGAGGCGTCATTATTTAAAAAAAAAAAAATTAAACCTACGCCAAGTAACAGGCAAGATACAGTCCATCTTAGCCTCTATAAAGCCTAATGGCGCCAACCGTTTGTGATGTAGAAACCACAGACTGCTTCATCCACCGTCAGATGGCGTGTCAGTTTCAGTTATAGATTCTTAACATAAGAAAGAAGAATTGTATTTTAATGAATTGTTAGCTTGATTTTGTATCCTCTGTATTTTTCATCGTAGGTTTGTTTCATCCAAATATAAATGTGTTTTCCTCCAAACGTTACTTTATCTCAGTTGAGGTTGATGGGATGCTTGCTGTTTTGTAATGCAGCCATAATGTTAAGAGTATGGAATAGAAACAAAGGATGCAGAAAATGTGTTTAATAAATAAATCAATAAATAAAGGCACAACCATCATAGGTCATGCGGATGATTTGAACGCATCATGTCTTGTCAGGTGAAGAAGGTGAAGTCAGCTGCTGATTTACTTCGATTATTTGGAGCCGTAGTAACGGAAGGACTCGTTGGACTCGTCGGACTCGAAGGACTCGAAGGACTCAGAGGATCCGGTGTACTTGACGTCGGCGATGTATCCAGAGCCACCGTTGACGTAGTAAGACACCTGCTGGACGCGACCGTCGGGAAGCTGCACGTAGTAGGAGCCCTTGGTGTTGTCATCGTCGCGGGCCTCCTGGTGGCCGAACTCGTTGCTGGAGGGGTCGTGATCGACGGCCCACTGGAAGTTGTAGTGGGGCTCGGAGGACTCGTAGGACTCGTAGGACTCTGAGGACCTCTGTCAAGACAATAGATAATGTTAGTGTGGGCTGAGGCCATTACCACCTTACAGTCATTGTTCATCAGACTGCTGCAGGAAACACATTCAAGTGTTAGAACAGTGAACACTTACCCTGGGTGCGCGGTAGCCTCTGAACTCGTCACTGTCGGCAGCAACCACGGCCACAAGGGCGAGCAGGATGGCGATCTGTAAGGAACAATGAAGGAGGTGAGTCACAGCGTCACATGTGATCCTTTCTGGTCCTCATGTGACTCACGACAAGTGTGACAAAAGACTGTTCGGACTTGAAGGTGTGCCCATCAAGGCATGCAACACTGTTATGTTTATCCTGCCTCCAGTGAGGCCCCAGTAGTCACCTTGGCGTTCATGGTGTGTGTGGAGTCGGTGCAGAAGCTGACTGTGATCCTACCGTCGCTCGCCTCCAATATATACCGGCAGGAGCACGCTAATGCGCCTAGTTTTTACCTAAAGTTTCGTATTGCCCTCCGCCAACCACTCCCATGGACGAAACCTCTGTTGTAATGACCTATCAAGGTCACCTGTTGTTGTGTAGCAAATTCAATGAGTAAGGTATTCCAGTTTTTTAAAGATTTTTATTAAGGTTACACACACGCACACACACGCACACACACACGCACACACACACACACGCGCACGCACACGCACACGCACACACACACACACACACACACACACACACACACACACACACACACACACACACACACACACACATACTGTAGTTGTGTAAAAAAAACATTGGAAAGCTTGAATATGAAAGCAAATTTACTGAGAGTATGTTTGAGCTTCCTCCTGATTGATTTTAGAAATATTGGAATTGTGCCCTTAAAGTACTACAATTAACGCTTTAGATAGGACACGAATTTTTTTCATCAAAAGGAGACACGTTAACCTGAACCAACAAATATAGAAACAGACGCTGAGTGATTAATGTGCTTTGCCGTCGTAAAACAAGAGGACAATTGAGTTGCAAAAATTGTCACCACAGTATAGGTTGGACGGACACACGTGAACCTAGTACCTAGAAACACAAACTAAATGATACGTGAAAATGAGCTAATGCATTACTAACTACTAATTTTTCATATCTATCTATCTATCTATATATCTATCTATTCATTTATCTTTTTGGGGGAAACGGTGGCCTAGTGGCTAGCGTGCGGACAAGATGAGCTCTGAGTCCCGAAGATCATCCACATGCTGCCATCAACACTATCCTCGACTGGGAGTGCAACGTGAAAATGCATTGAGGAGCTTCCGCGGGCAACATGAACCTCTCAACAAGAAACGAGGCGTCACTTAAAAAATCTAGCCTGCGCTACTAACGGGCAGAGGCCAACCATCAAAGTTTCAAACAAACCTACCGGCGCCATAAAATCGACATTAACAGAAAAAAAATCTATGTATCAATCTATTTATTCATACTAGTTGTTTAAAGGGTTTAGTGTGTATAAGAGTCTCGTGTTGATGTTTGTAGATAACTAAGGTATTCATTCTCTCCCACTTACCTCGTTATCCACACTTACCTGCTGCTACTGTGTGATTTGTATGTACTCAACATGATCATAAAGGGTCTTGAAGTGGGTAGTTAAAGTCTATTCGCGCCTCCCAGTAACATGTTAGTGATAATTGTGAACTTTAAGAGTGAGATTGATGCTCAATTGTTTATTCTATTTGTTGATTCATTCATCTATTTTTTTATCGTCTTGATGTTTTGATTGTGTCTAATGTTTCACTAATATTAGCTTGTAATATTTGGTACTTTTTTGGTAATTATCACTAAATGCGGCTGTATTAATGACACGCACGCACACACACACACGCACACGCACACACGCACGCACACGCACACACATGCACACAAAAAAAATTGAAGAAAAGAAAGATAAAAGAGTAAATAAAGGTTGCATCTCCTAATGAGCTAAGATCGTATTTTTTTCTTTCAATCTCGCGATATGATTAATGCATTCCAAGGTTAAGTGGACACCCTCCTTAGAACTAGGTTTTGAAAACTTATGAATTTTGCATCACACGAAAGCCTAAGTAAACCCACCCAGGAATGTAAAGTGAGAATGTTGTAAGAAGGATAATAATATGGTGGTCTTCGTCCCTATATTACCAAGAATCGTCATAACTCCCCACACCTATCGTGTCAGTGATTGGCTTGATGTGAGAGCAAACGTGTTGGTGTGGAAACGTGTGGAGACCTTTGCCGTTTTCTCTCCTCGTCGTCGTAAATTTTGAGATGGTGGAATAGAAACAAAGGATACGAGAAGTGTGTTTAATAAATAAATAAATAAATATATGCATGACGATCATGGGTCATGTTGACGATTTGAACACATGTCTTGTCAGGTGAAGAAGGTGAAGTCAGCTGCTGATTTACTTCGATTATTTGGAGCCGTAGTAACGGAAGGACTCGTTGGACTCATCGGACTCGAAGGAAGCGGAGCCGGTGTACTTGACGTCAGCGATGTAGCCAGAGTCACCGTCGACGTAATAAGTTACTTGCTGGACGCGACCGTCGGGAAGCTGCACGTAGTAGGAGCCCTTAGTGTTGTCATCGTCGCGGGCCTCCTGGTGGCCGAACTCGTTGCTGGAGGGGTCGTGATCGACGGCCCACTGGAAGTTGTAGTGGGGCTCGGAGGACTCGTAGGACTCGTAGGACTCTGATGACCTCTGCGAACACAAAAATAATGCTTTTAGCCACCGAAGAAATGACTGTATCCTCCTGACAGTAATATACTTCTTGTAGTGTTATTGTTTTTTCACGAACAGTTAACGTATTGATGATCAGACTTACCCTGGGGGCGCGGTAACCCCTGAACTCGTCACTGTCAGCGACGGCCATGGCGACCAGGCCGAGGAGAATCACGATCTGCAAGTCAAGAGAGGAAACAATATAATTCACGTGTTGGGACTTAGACCGTAGTAGAAATATCGAAGTCTGGTTAGGCGGACATTTTGCCTTCCTACAATATTGTTTAACAGTTCTTCCATCATGGGGCGAAGGCGTTTCTAAACTATAATGGGCACAGAATAGTGTTGTGGAGCGGTGCTCACCTTTGCGTTCATGGTGGATGGTGGGCGTCCAGCTGTTGACTGTGTAGATCTCTCTCGCCGGCCCCAAATATATACGCTTTGCTGGCCGCGTTTTTGCCCAACAACCTCCGTTCTCCGTAAGTGGAGCGCCCCCTTGGAGAGTAACCTTGAGCCATACTCGTTCAAAGGATGTG
>JAPQNM010000033.1:3682497-3712497 GCA_029783475.1 Metacarcinus magister
AACACTTTTGAACTGAGGTGAAATTATCTATGTAGGAAAAAAATCCATCACATTTATTGTAAGCAGTCTCTCTGTATGACTACGCTTGTTCCAGCACTGCATTCATACACTCCCTAGTCAGTAGTATGAAACACGAAAACCCTTGGAGAAAATAATGTTTTTGTAACCGTTCTTATCAAATTATCAAGGAACGTGGAAATATCTGATAATAGAGAATGATCAGGAAAGGTTATTTTACTGAATTTCTTGAACTTTTCTTTTCCTTTATTCTCTCTCTCTCTCTCTCTCTCTCTCTCTCTCTCTCTCTCTCTCTCTCTCTCTCTCTCTCTCTCTCTCTCTCTCTCTCTCTCTCTCTCTCTCTCTCTTCTCTCTCTCTCTCTCTCTCTCTCTCTCTCTCCTCTCTCTCTCTCTCTCTCTCTCTCTCTCTCTCTCTCTCTCTCTCTCTCTCTCTCTCTCTCTCTCTCTCTCTCTCTCTCTCTCTCTCTCTCTCTCTCTCTCTCTCTCTCCCCCCTCTCCCTCTCTTTTTTTTTCTGCAGGCAACTTTTACATTGATTACAGAACCAGACACGCCTTACAAAGAACAAGTCTTACCTTTCTCCACCACATGATTAACCTTCCTCCTTCACAAATCCTTAGAATACTTCGTGTCAACTTACCGTCTTGTACACTGATTACGTGCACTCAAACGGATGTAGACAATAGGCCTATAGAGTATTATACACGAGAGAGAGAGAGAGAGAGAGAGAGAGAGAGAGAGAGAGAGAGAGAGAGAGAGAGAGAGAGAGAGAGAGAGAGAGAGAGAGAGAGAGAGAGAGAGAGAGTGAGAGTTGTGACAGTGCGTGGGAGGAGCTATGATAAAGTGGATGTTTTCGGAAGACCATGTAAGGAAGGTTCCCCTGAGGCAGCTTTAGCATACAGGTGGGTGTGGCTGATTGCGGTGTTGCCCTAAAGTGTACAGGTGTGTTTTTCACGAGTGGGGTTTACCTGTTGGCTAAATGAACGACCTTGTCCTGGTAAAGTAATGTATGAGTTCAACGTGTTTGTTTATTTGTTTGCTTGTGCTTTTTTTGTGGTTGCTAAATACCCGCTCCCTCCACACCAGTCCATGCCATCTCTCTGTCTGTGTGTGTGTATGTCTTCTCTCACACTCTCTCTCTCTCTCTCTCTCTCTCTCTCTCTCTCTCTCTCTCTCTCTCTCTCTCTCTCTCTCTCTCTCTCGCTCTCTCTCTCGCTCTCTCTCTCGCTCTCTCATCTCTCTCTCATCTCTCTCTACTCTCTCTCTCTCTCTCTCTCTCTCGCACGCACGCACGCACACGCACACGCGCACACACACACACACACAAATACATACACACCGTGCCAGTTTTTCCACCCGCCCATGCATCTTGGTGACCTTGGCTTCAGAGTACACGTGGATTCAGGCAGTTATTGACCTTGCTGCCATCTTCTTGCGGGTAGATCACACCTGCCTTCACAGCATCTTTTTATTAAGCTAGTTTTTTGGCATTTCTCTATCTAAGACTGGAAGGTCGTTTCCTGTCCGTAAGATTTCTGAAGCGACAAGACGGTCTTATTCTTAGGAGTTCTGCCACCCAGCATCGCAGGAACGATTGGAGCAACTGCAATTGAGACATGGAAAAAAAAAAATGGGCGAAAGTATGTTATTTTTTCATCCAGATAGTGAGTGATTTGCATATATGATAATTATTTGAAGTAAGTGATACCTTGCCTGCCTTTATAGGTTAAGGATGATATTCATGTCTACAATAATTACAATTTGCGTCTAAAGGAAGTCGTATGAAGACTTGTTTGCTTAATTCTCTCCGAAAAATATAGCGACATCTTCCAGTCTCATATGCCAGCAAGCTTGTCATTTCCCTAATAAGTAACCAAGAGAGGAAACCAAAACAAAATTTTCTAACACTTTACTGGACGAAACGACCTTATTAGCACAAGACCATAGTTATCATGAAGCGTTGAGGAGAACATAAAGGTGATGGTGGTGATGGTGGTGGTGGTGCAGTGACCTACTCAGCGTCTGTCTGGGTGTCTGGTGGTGTCCTGGAAGGTTAAGAGTGCCCGGCAATGTCTGGTCATCTTGGTAACAACAAGTGGAAGACATATGTTGACTTGGCAGTGTTACAGAACGGGAAGGACATGACCACTTGTATATGAGTGTCAAAAGAGAGAGAGAGAGAGAGAGAGAGAGAGAGAGAGAGAGAGAGAGAGAGAGAGAGAGAGAGAGAGAGAGAGAGAGAGAGAGAGAGAGAGAGAGAGAGAGAGAGAGATGTATACCTTACAATATTTTTGTGTGTAATTGTGGGATTTAGAGAATCAAGCCTCCCATGGCGGTGCATTAGTCAGCTCGCCTACTCGTCGGACAAGTGTGGTTCCAGTCCAACGCTTGACAGTCGGTGCACAGCCAACATATCAATACATGCATCTTTGCAGATTCATTGTTAATGTATACCTGGGAAAGAATAACTTTGGTAGCAAGGATCTCACAATCTCTTTGTGCCCTGGAATAAACCATTCTTATCCAGTGAAGGCTGTGAGGATGAATCGTCCGCTATGAACACTGAAGTAAAGTGTGGATTATACAATGTCCATGAATTAAACTTTCCCTTTTCAACTTTGATCGAAATACTGGTTTGGAATATGTTGAGGACATAGCAATGATAGGATTACAATTTTTTATATTTGTTTAATTGTCAATAAATTATCGATAGGGTCTCACTTTCAACAGTGAGACGGACAATAAATAGGAGTTTTGGCGGTGTGTGAGGTCGGTTCCCCAACAGAAGGCTTCGTCACGTTGGTCTGTTAGTTTCCTTGGACTCGTTGGAGTCTTAGAAGTATGAAGGCCTGGGTGGGCGGTATGAGGGCCTGGGTGGGCGGTATTCGCGGGACTGGGACTCGAAGGACTCGTAGGACTCGCTGGAATGGTCAGGGTAGCGAGCAGCACCGTCGTACTTGACGTCGGCGATGTAACCGTCGTCACCGTCGACGCGGTAATTGACAGTCTGTTTACGACCGTCGGGAAGCTGCACAGTGTAGACGCCCTGGGTGTTGTCACCATCACGGGCCTCCTTGTGGTCGAAGTCGTTGCGGGTACGGCCGTCCTCCACAGACCACTGGAAGTTGTAGTTGGGCCTGGTGAACTCGTCGGACTCGTAGGACTCAAAGGACTCAAAGGAGTGGCTCTGGAAAACAGGTCAATGAATTGTTAGTTATATTTCTTCAATAGACATAATTAATTAATGAAGTGTTTGATGTCTTTTTCTCAAAATCATTGAATTATCAGACAAACGGCTGTGACTCACGTCAGGTCGTCGGCCGTAGCCGAAGTCGGCGGTGGCGACGGCGGCCATGGCCAGCAGGATGAAGACCTGGCGAGGACCGAAGAAAAGGATGTTAACATTGAGACACGTTGAGAACAGGGATACAGCTGTGTTTACTTGGCAAAGGTTATTATTGGGAAGGATTTGGACACAAGTATGTCGCTAATACTGAAGGAAAAGTGTAGAGGCATTTGAGGTGTTCTGAAGACCTCTATGCTTCCTAAACACACACACACACACACACACACACACACACACACACACACACACACACACACACACACACACACACACACACACACACACACACACACACACACACAAGGATGCCTGGGTACCTTGGTGTTCATGTTGTGTTTGTGAACTCAGCGTGTGAACTGATGCTGAGGGGCGGCGGCCGCGTTATATAGGCCAGCCGCCGCCTCCTTCAAGACCACATTTTTCTTTGATTACAAAATCAAGGATGAACTCATCGCAGGTGATCTCATTTCTTTTTTTTTTTATGTGCAAAAATAAATCATACTGCTTTAAAGAAGACAAGTGTGATTAAGAAATTAATGACAATGGTAGAAACAAAAATGAATGAATAGTATGTTAAACAAATTTATGTTGGTGTGATAGGCAATGATACTTAAGTCATGAAGGTTTACAGAGACCCTCGCAACACCACCAGAATACAGACTTTTGTAATATTTGGTCCAGTAAATATCTATAACCGTAACTACGAGATTATCTTGCCATGTGTCGCATTAGCCTTGTCGTGTGTGGCTGTCCTGCAGTGTGACCTCCTGTGGGCTTGTGTTGGTCATATTTGAGGCATTGAAGTTTTCTTGTATACTTAGTGTTGACTTGATAATTAATGATTAGGGAAATAAACCAGATGTTGATTTTAATTTTTTTTTATTTATTCAGCCATGTACTTTTTGATGAATATAAAGACAACTAAGTTTCTTTAAATTACTGAATTTTATATCAGTTTCTTTTCTTGCTATGATACTGTAATGATGTCTTGAATATTTGCATGACTGCACTGAGAAAGCAGTCTGTTATTCCTCATGGTTACTTATTAATACTGCGACACTTGACGTGACGATGCAATTAAACTTCCCCGACATAATCTTGAGTCAGTCGGGTTGTGAAGTTTGTCTTGGACATAATCTTGTGTTCGTCAAGTCAAACGTACACGTGTAATGTGTGTCAGCTGCTTCGTTCTCATATCATGAATTAAAATGTTTGTGTTTTCTTAGTTAATCATGAAGTGACCAAATACATCTTTCATATTTGCAACACTCGTTCAGAAGCATGAAATATGGACACTTTATCTGCGTAAAGTAACTTATTAATTTTGGAAGCATAGATATAGTAGGAGTGGAGGTACAAGTACAGTATTACACATAACTAATATTTATCATTTATTGAATTCCTTGCAGCCTGAACTCCTCAAAAAGGTTTCGTAAATGTATACGATCTTTCTCAGTCATTCATTATTTTTTGTAATCTGACTATAATGAAGGATTTCTTAATGATAAATATTGTTGTCGTTAATATTGTTTGTTTGTATCTTGCGTGGCGGGTAACACTATTAAACTGAATGCAGTCGTGTAGGTTCAAATGACCTCCTTCAAATATGTATATTTTTGATAACTCTACACATAGGAAACGTAAATGAATAGAGAAAAAAAGAATCTCTCTCTCTCTCTCTCTCTCTCTCTCTCTCTCTCTCCTCTCTCTCTCTCTCTCTCTCTCTCTCTCTCTCTCTCTCTCTCTCTCTCTCTCTCTCTCTCTCTCTCATTTAGAGATGGCGGCCGATCAAAAGTCAACACACATGGATGAATTAACCAACCAACAAACAAGACATGTGGCTGACACTCCTGGCAGACTTGGTTTTTGAGTTTAGAAATACTAATAAAAGCCATGATCACTAAACAGGTTAATTTCATGTTCCTTGCACTGTTTTGTTTTAGAAAATGATAATCTTACCTTCCTTGTGACTGTTGTTTGATTGTAACACATACCACCATTGTCTTAATGACTACTAAAACAATTTTAAAACACAAATTCACATGATATTCTAGCAAAATATGTTTAGTTTTACTTTTTGGTATCGGATTAGAAATATATATATATATAGCCAAGAGGGTCACCTTTAGTCGGTGATCTTGTCGTCCACTGTTCCGTCGTGTGCTTGGCGTCGTCTGGTGCTTCGACAACAGCGGTGAAGTGGTGCTGTGAATCTCAATTTTATTACTCATCTTATCTTAAACTCCATCACACGGAAATAAAGTTAGCACGGTGAATATTTTGTTTGGACATTGTAATAACAGACTTAAGATTTGTTTGCTTTCTTTAATTGTCAATAAATTATCGATAGGGTCTCACTTTCAACAGTGAAACGGAGAATAAATAGGAGTTTTGGCGGTGTGTGAGGTCGGTTCCCCAACAGAAGGCTTCCTCACGTTGGTCTGTTAGTTTCCTTGGACTCGTTGGAGTCTTAGAAGTATGAAGGCCTGGGTGGGCGGTATGAGGGCCTGGGTGGGCGGTATTCGCGGGACTGGGACTCGAAGGACTCGTAGGACTCGCTGGAATGGTCAGGGTAGCGAGCAGCACCGTCGTACTTGACGTCGGCGATGTAACCGCTGTTACCGTCGACGCGGTAATTGACAGTCTGTTTACGACCGTCGGGAAGCTGCACAGTGTAGACGCCCTGGGTGTTGTCACCATCACGGGCCTCCTTGTGGTCGAAGTCGTTGCGGGTACGGCCGTCCTCCACAGACCACTGGAAGTTGTAGTTGGGCCTGGTGAACTCGTCGGACTCGTAGGACTCAAAGGACTCAAAGGAGTGGCTCTGGAAAACAGATCAATGAATTGTTAGTTATATTTCCTCAATAGACATAATTAATTAATGAAGTGTTTGATGTCATATTCTCAAAGTCATTGAATTATTAGACAAACGGCTGTGACTCACATCAGGTCGTCGGCCGTAGCCGAAGTCGGCGGTGGCGACGGCGGCCATGGCCAGCAGGATGAAGACCTGGCGAGGACCGAAGAAAAGGATGTTAACATTGAGACACGTTGAGAACAGGGATACAGCTGTGTTTACTTGGCAAAGGTTATTATCGGGAAGGATTTGGACACAAGTATGTCGCTAATACTGAAGGAAAAGTGTAGAGGCATTTGAGGTGTTCTGAAGACCTCTATGCTTCCTAAACACACACACACACACACACACACACACACACACACACACACACACACACACACACACACACACACACACACACACACACACACACAAGGATGCCTGGGTACCTTGGTGTTCATGTTGTGTTTGTGAACTCAGCGTGTGAACTGATGCTGAGGGGCGGCGGCCGCGTTATATAGGCCAGCCGCCGCCTCCTTCAAGACCACATTTTTCCTTGTTTAGAAAATCAAGGATGAACTCATCGCAGATGATCTCCCGTTTTTGTCTGTGCAAAAATAAATCATACTGCTTTAAAGAAGACAAGCGTGATACAGAAATTAATGATAATGGTAGAAGCAAAAATGAATGAATAGTATGTTAAATAAATTTATGTTGGTGTGATAGGCAATGATACTTAAGTCATGAAGGGTTACAGAGACCCTCGCAACACCACCAGAATACAGACTTTTGTAATATTTGGTCCAGTAAATATCTATAACCGTAACTACGAGATTATCTTGCCATGTGTCGCATTAGCCTTGTCGTGTGTGGCTGTCCTGCAGTGTGACCTCCTGTGGGCTTGTGTTGGTCATTTTTGAGGCATTGAAGTTTTCTTGTATACTTAGTGTTGACTTGATAATTAATGATTAGTGAAATAAACCAGCTGTTGATTTTAATTTTTTATTATTTATTCAGCCATGTACTTTTTGATGAATATAAAGACAACTAAGTTTCTTTAAGTTACTGAATTTGATATCAGTTTCTTTTCTTGCTATGATACTGTAATGATGTCTTGAATATTTGCATGACTGCACTGAGAAAGCAGTCTGTTATTCCTCATGGTTACTTATTAATACTGCGACACTTGACGTGACGATGCAATTAAACTTCCCCGACATAATCTTGAGTCAGTCGGGTTGTGAAGTTTGTCTTGGACATAATCTTGTGTTCGTCAAGTCAAACGTACACGTGTAATGTGTGTCAGCTGCTTCGTTCTCATATCATGAATTAAAATGTTTGTGTTTTCTTAGTTAATCATGAAGTGACCAAATACATCTTTCATATTTGCAACACTCGTTCAGAAGCATGAAATATGGACACTTTATCTGCGTAAAGTAAATTATTAATTTTGGAAGCATAGATATAGTAGGAGTGGAGGTACAAGTACAGTATTACACATAACTAATATTTATCATTTATTGAATTCCTTGCAGCCTGAACTCCTCAAAAAGGTTTCGTAAATGTATAAGATCTTTCTCAGTCATTCATTATTTTTTATAATCTGACTATAATGAAGGATTTCAAAATGATAAATATTGTTGTCGTTAATATTGTTTGTTTGTATCTTGCGTGGCGGGTAACACTATTAAACTGAATGCAGTTGTGTAGGTTCAAATGACCTCCTTCAAATATGTATATTTTTGATAACTCTATACATAGGAAACGTAAATCAATAGAGAAAGAAAGAATCTCTCTCTCTCTCTCTCTCTCTCTCTCTCTCTCTCTCTCTCTCTCTCTCTCTCTCTCTCTCTCTCTCTCTCTCTCTCTCTCTCTCTCTCTCTCTCTCTCTCATTTAGAGATGGCGGCCGATCAAAAGTCAACACACATGGATGAATTAACCAACCAACAAACAAGACATGTGGCTGACACTCCTGGCAGACTTGGTTTTTGAGTTTAGAAATACTAATAAAAGCCATGATCACTAAACAGGTTAATTTCATGTTCCTTGCACTGTTTTGTTTTAGAAAATGATAATCTTACCTTCCTTGTGACTGTTGTTTGATTGTAACACATACCACCATTGTCTTAATGACTACTAAAACAATTTTAAAACACAAATTCACATGATATTCTAGCAAAATATGTTTAGTTTTACTTTTTGGTATCGGATTAGAAATATATATATATATAGCCAAGAGGGTCACCTTTAGTCGGTGATCTTGTCGTCCACTGTTCCGTCGTGTGCTTGGCGTCGTCTGGTGCTTCGACAACAGCGGTGAAGTGGTGCTGTGAATCTCAATTTTATTACTCATCTTATCTTAAACTCCATCACACGGAAATAAAGTTAGCACGGTGAATATTTTGTTTGGACATTGTAATAACAGACTTAAGATTTGTTTGCTTTCTTTAATTGTCAATAAATTATCGATAGGGTCTCACTTTCAACAGTGAAACGGAGAATAAATAGGAGTTTTGGCGGTGTGTGAGGTCGGTTCCCCAACAGAAGGCTTCCTCACGTTGGTCTGTTAGTTTCCTTGGACTCGTTGGAGTCTTAGAAGTATGAAGGCCTGGGTGGGCGGTATGAGGGCCTGGGTGGGCGGTATTCGCGGGACTGGGACTCGAAGGACTCGTAGGACTCGCTGGAATGGTCAGGGTAGCGAGCAGCACCGTCGTACTTGACGTCGGCGATGTAACCGCTGTCACCGTCGACGCGGTAATTGACAGTCTGTTTACGACCGTCGGGAAGCTGCACAGTGTAGACGCCCTGGGTGTTGTCACCATCACGGGCCTCCTTGTGGTCGAAGTCGTTGCGGGTACGGCCGTCCTCCACAGACCACTGGAAGTTGTAGTTGGGCCTGGTGAACTCGTCGGACTCGTAGGACTCAAAGGACTCAAAGGAGTGGCTCTGGAAAACAGATCAATGAATTGTTAGTTATATTTCCTCAATAGTCATAATTAATTAATGAAGTGTTTGATGTCATATTCTCAAATTATTAAACAAACGGCTGTGACTCACGTCAGGTCGTCGGCCGTAGCCGAAGTCGGCGGTGGCGACGGCGGCCATGGCCAGCAGGATGAAGACCTGGCGAGGACCGAAGAAAAGGATGTTAACATTGAGACACGTTGAGAACAGGGATACAGCTGTGTTTACTTGGCAAAGGTTATTATCGGGAAGGATTTGGACACAAGTATGTCGCCAATACTGAAGGAAAAGTGTAGAGGCATTTGAGGTGTTCTGAAGACCTCTATGCTTCCTAAACACACACACACACACACACACACACACACACACACACACACACACACACACACACACACACACACACACACACACACACACACACACATATACACACACACAAGGATGCCTGGGTACCTTGGTGTTCATGTTGTGTTTGTGAACTCAGCGTGTGAACTGATGCTGAGGGGCGGCGGCCGCGTTATATAGGCCAGCCGCCGCCACCTTCAAGACCACATTTTTCTTTGATTAGAAAATCAAGGATGAACTCATCGCAGATGATCTCCCGTTTTTGTCTGTGCAAAAACAAATCTTGCTGCTTTAAAGAAGACAAGCGTGATACAGAAATTAATGACAATGGTAGAAGCAAAAATGAATGAATAGTATGTTAAATAAATTTATGTTGGTGTGATAGGCAATGATACTTAAGTCATGAAGGGTTACAGAGACCCTCGCAACACCACCAGATTACAGACTTTTGTAATATTTGGTCCAGTAAATATCTATAACCGTAACTACGAGATTATCTTGCCATGTGTCGCATTAGCCTTGTCGTGTGTGGCTGTCCTGCAGTGTGACCTCCTGTGGGCTTGTGTTGGTCATATTTGAGGCATTGAAGTTTTCTTGTATACTTAGTGTTGACTTGATAATTAATGATTAGTGAAATAAACCAGCTGTTGATTTTTTTTATTTTTATTTATTCAGCCATGTACTTTTTGATGAATATAAAGACAACTAAGTTTCTTTAAGTTACTGAATTTGATGTCAGTTTCTTTTCTTGCTATGATACTGTAATGATGTCTTGAATATTTGCATGACTGCACTGAGAAAGCAGTCTGTTATTCCTCATGGTTACTTATTAATACTGCGACACTTGACGTGACGATGCAATTAAACTTCCCCGACATAATCTTGAGTCAGTCGGGTTGTGAAGTTTGTCTTGGACATAATCTTGTGTTCGTCAAGTCAAACGTACACGTGTAATGTGTGTCAGCTGCTTCGTTCTCATATCATGAATTAAAATGTTTGTGTTTTCTTAGTTAATCATGAAGTGACCAAATACATCTTTCATATTTGCAACACTCGTTCAGAAGCATGAAATATGGACACTTTATCTGCGTAAAGTAACTTATTAATTTTGGAAGCATAGATATAGTAGGAGTGGAGGTACAAGTACAGTATTACACATAACTAATATATATTATTTATTGAATTCCTTGCAGCCTGAACTCCTCAAAAAGGTTTCGTAAATGTATAAGATCTTTCTCAGTCATTCAATAATTTTTATAATCTGACTATAATGAAGGATTTCTTAATGATAAATATTGTTGTCGTTAATATTGTTTGTTTGTATCTTGCGTGGCGGGTAACACTATTAAACTGAATGCAGTTGTGTAGGTTCAAATGACCTCTTTCAAATATGTATATTTTTGATAACTCTATACATAGGAAACGTAAATGAACAGAGAAAGAAAGAATCTCTCTCTCTCTCTCTCTCTCTCTCTCTCTCTCTCTCTCTCTCTCTCTCTCTCTCTCTCTCTCTCTCTCTCTCTCTCTCTCTCTCTCTCTCTCTCTCTCTCTCTCTCTCATTTAGAGATGGCTGCCGATCAAAAGTCAACACACATGGATGAATTAACCAACCAACAAACAAGACATGTGGCTGACACTCCTGGCAGACTTGGTTTTTGAGTTTAGAAATACTAATAAAAGCCATGATCACTAAACAGGTTAATTTCATGTTCCTTGCACTGTTTTGTTTTAGAAAATGATAATCTTACCTTCCTTGTGACTGTTGTTTGATTGTAACACAGGCCACCATTGTCTTAATGACTACTAAAACAATTTTAAAACACAAATTCACATGATATTCTAGCAAAATATGTTTAGTTTTACTTTTTGGTATCGTATTAGAAATATATATATAGCCAAGAGGGTCACCTTTAGTCGGTGATCTTGTCGTCTACTGTTCCGTCGTGTGCTTGGCGTCGTCTGGTGCTTCGACAACAGCGGTGAAGTGGTGCTGTGAATCTCAATTTTATTACTCATCTTATCTTAAACTCCATCACACGGAAATAAAGTTAGCACGGTGAATATTTTGTTTGGACATTGTAATAACAGACTTAAGATTTGTTTGTTTTCTTTAATTGTCAATAAATTATCGATAGGGTCTCACTTTCAACAGTGAGACGGACAATAAATAGGAGTTTTGGCGGTGTGTGAGGTCGGTTCTCCAACAGAAGGCTTCCTCACGTTGGTCTGTTAGTTTCCTTGGACTCGTTGGAGTCTTAGAAGTATGAAGGCCTGGGTGGGCGGTATGAGGGCCTGGGTGGGCGGTATTCACGGGACTGGGACTCGAAGGACTCGTAGGACTCGCTGGAATGGTCAGGGTAGCGAGCAGCACCGTCGTACTTGACGTCGGCGATGTAACCGTCGTCACCGTCGACGCGGTAATTGACAGTCTGTTTACGACCGTCGGGAAGCTGCACAGTGTAGACGCCCTGGGTGTTGTCACCATCACGGGCCTCCTTGTGGTCGAAGTCGTTGCGGGTACGGCCGTCCTCCACAGACCACTGGAAGTTGTAGTTGGGCCTGGTGAACTCGTCGGACTCGTAGGACTCAAAGGACTCAAAGGAGTGGCTCTGGAAAACAGATCAATGAATTGTTAGTTATATTTCTTCAATAGTCATAATTAATTAATGAAGTGTTTGATGTCATATTCTCAAAGTCATTGAATTATTAGACAAACGGCTGTGACTCACATCAGGTCGTCGGCCGTAGCCGAAGTCGGCGGTGGCGACGGCGGCCATGGCCAGCAGGATGAAGACCTGGCGAGGACCGAAGAAAAGGATGTTAACATTGAGACACGTTGAGAACAGGGATACAGCTGTGTTTACTTGGCAAAGGTTATTATTGGGAAGGATTTGGACACAAGTATGTCGCCAATACTGAAGGAAAAGTGTAGGGGCATCTGAGGTGTTCTGAAGACCTCTATGCTTCCTAAACACACACACACACACACACACACACACACACACACACACACACACACACACACACACACACACACACACACACACACCACACACACACACACACACACACACACACCACACACACACACACACACACACACCACACACACACACACACACACACACACACACACACACACACACACACACACACACACACACACACACTACATACACACACACATACACACACACACACACACACACACACACACACACACACACACACACACACACACAAGGATGCTTGGATACCTTGGTGTTCATGTTGGTGTCGTGAACTCAGCGTGTGAACTGATACCGAGGGGCGGCGGCCGCGTTATATAGGCCAGCCGCCGCCTCCTTCAAGACCACTTTTTGCCCTTATTAGTGAATCAACGCCAAACTCATCTCAGGTGATTTCCCATAATTTTTAACATCAGAAATTGTCTGTTCCAAAACGAGAAAACCTCTTCTAAATCTGATGATGTTAATGAAATGACAAAGAATTCAGGCTTAGATTTGTCGATTGTGCTTTATTGTATTGTATTATAACCAACTCTCTGCCTATGAGTTTCTTGTATCCAGACACAGTGGAATGTAAACCGGATGTATTACGGTCACTTACTTAGCCTGCACTCAGTTGGTCGTGGGGCGCCTCTGTGGGTGTTTGTTGTGTTTTTTTTATATATTTTTTTTTATGCATAAACAGGAATTGCATCCTTCATGTTTGGATGATTGTCGTAGTAGTATGTCCACTAATTGAGGGAAGTTAGCACAGTTTTCCTCTTATTAGAATATAATTTTTAATATACACGATCTCTTTATTTAGTTTTGCTGTCGTTAAATGTGCAAAATATAAAATCGTACATACGGTCTATCGGCAGGCTATGAAGTGATCGTGAAGAAATTTAATATCAACGTTTTCTTTTTCTTTCTTCCAATTATCATTGTACATATTAAGTTACGGAAAATATTTTAGAGAATGAAAGTTCTGAGGTTGTGGTATTGACAAAAAGACGCTGAGGTTATGCAACGCCTTTGTGTTTGTGTGAATCGATGGTTAAACACTTGGTGGAAAACAATTATTGTCAAACAGGTTTCTAAGAGTGTTGAGAAACTACGCATGTCCAGCTGGGGAATCATGATTATTTCACGCGCCTGGCTCAACGTTGTATCTTAAAAATGGTAACAGATCCACAACATGAGTATATAAAGAGTGTGTGGGCTGCACCGGTACACACCTGCCTGCACTCACCTTCGACATGAACATTAAGGTTTCCACTCTCTTACTTTAACAGAGTTTTCCTCAGTTTCACGATTTTTTACCCGTCAAAGTACAAAAGAGTAGAAATAAGTATTTTTGTCATTGAACTGTGTGAATTATTAGTGAAATCTTGTGGCTGAGTCTTGCGGAAGGCAACTGAATCACGACTCTTGGATTCAGTGTGAAGTAAACCTTGATTGTGTAACAGCAGCATTCCTTTTTCCGCACAGCTGCTCACCCTCCTGATCCTTGCTGCCGTGGCCTCCGCCGCCAGGTCCAACTACAACTTCAGGTGGGCCGTGAGGAACAGAGACTCTGGTAACGACTTCGGCCACCAAGAGGCACGTAACCTTGACAACACTGTAGGGTCCTACTTCGTGCATCTTCCCGACGGCCGCCTGCAGCAAGTTTCTTACCGCGTCAACGGCGGCAGTGGTTATCTGGCCGAGGTCAGCCACAAGGGCGAGGCTCACTTCCCTAACTCATACCAGTCTCTTGAATCTCGAGAGTTACACAGGCCGCGCTACTCTTTTGATTCCTTCGAGTCCCGTGAAAGTGGAATTTCCATCGCCCCAAACTTCCGCTTCTCCTCCAGGCCCAGAAGCACATTCTTCAGCGCCCCAAAATTCCGTTCGTCCGCCAGGTCCAGCAGCACATTCTTCAACCGTGACTCCACTGAGTCACTGGAGTTCCCCTTCGACTCCAGCGACTCCCTCAAATATCACTTCGATTCCAGCGACTCTCGCGAACACCGCTTCGATTCCAGGGATTCTGGCGAACACATCCTGAGGCTCGGCCCCCGTAGATACCATTACTGATACTGCTGCGACTCACTCACTCAACTCACGGAGACGATATACCAAATACCAATGACTTGTAATTTATTTACCTTATATATTAACTATTATTCTTTGGAGTTATGTAGTAAAACTAATTACAGATAATACTGTTTCATGTAACCAGAAGGTCATCTATGACGATAGGATGAAGGGCAACACACTCAAGGAGCCGTATCCTTAGGCTCCTCCAGCTGGCAGCTATCGCACCACGCTGCCTCCTCATTTACAGTTTTCAAATCGGTGCATTGAACATAATTACGTTATTTTAACATAAAAGTATTCGCTGCCATCTTTCTTTATTCTCAATAATTCACGATCTGCAGGTACAAAGAGGCATTCGTTAACGTGACAAAAACAAATCGCATCAATATGTAACATTTATAATCCTAGACCTTGAATGAAGCACGTGACCAATTTGTTCATACGCCTTAGGCTTAGTACTCACTTTGGTGTGCATGTTGAGTGTGACGTCTAAGCAGAGGTTAACTGTGTCTCTCCATCCTTTGCAAACAATAAATACACGGTAACCACTCGTACTCTTTTTTCTGCTCACTCCCAATCGACCACTCCCAAAAAGGAATCTCATCTATTAAATATTTCACAAGTTCGCGGCCTTTGTATGGCAAGACCGTTTCTCAGACCGTAAGATGATGTATTCACCGTTCATTCATTCATTCTTTTGTTCATTCATTTAGGTTTTGAATTGCCGAACTGGTAGGACTTCATCTATTGTTTTATGGATGCCTTTTTTTTTGTCTTTTTTATCTCCATAGAGGTTCGTGCACAGTTGTTTCTAATTTAGTCACTACTATTACAGTAGTAGTTCAGTGACACTCATAGCTTACTCATAGTTTACTTATAGCTTAATCATTGCTTACTCAGAGAGAGAGAGAGAGAGAGAGAGAGAGAGAGAGAGAGAGAGAGAGAGAGAGAGAGAGAGAGAGAGAGAGAGAGAGAGAGAGAGAGAGAGAGAGAGAGAGAGAGAGAGAAGGAAAAAAAATCATACAATTTGAGGAGATTGTAAGCTTTATTTTTTGTTCTATAAACCAACATTCACCTTCAAATGACATTTCACAAGATGTTTTGTCGGTTGGAGTGGCTGGCAGAGGGCAATACGAAATTCTGAATAAAAAATCGACCTAGAATCTTTTATTTTCCCGTTGGTATTTATGGAGGCAACCGACGGAAGGATCAGTGTCAACTTTGCACCGACTCCCCACATACTATGAGCGCCAAGGTTATAACTGTACCTTATACTCCCTTCCGAAGCCAAGCTGAGAGCGTAGCTAATGAGAGCATCTTTATACATGCACACCAGCCTGTATAACCCTTCATATTTCATAACATTCCACATCAGTCACGTACAAGATGAAGAATATTTAGCAAACTCATGACTGATTCAATTTATTATTCTAGATCCTCATCCTCCTCGGCCTGGTTGCCATGGCCACCGCTGACAGCGACGAGTTCAGGGGTTAACGCGCCCCCAGGGTGAGCTGTTCTAGGAGGTTTCACTCATGACGCTGTAACGTTTTGTGGTTACAGGAAGCGTGAAGTGCGGGAGTAACTTAGATCACTAATAATATCATGTTTTTAAATTATATTGTATATCATAAACCGTTGGCGCCAGTAGGCTTTTTTATGGAGGCAAAGATGGACTTGCCTCTTGCCTGTTATTTGGCGTAGGTTTTAGATTTTTCATAGTGACGCCTCGAATGTTTACGTTCTCTTGAATATGTTGAGAACTTGAGAGGCTATTGCTGCTACAACCTCAAATGCATGTAAACATTGTAAGTCCCGTCTGAGGACAGTATGGCAGCAATTTGGGTAGTCTTTGGCCACTCGGCGGTAATACCAAAGAATGAAAAGTGGCCAGCAGATATCGGGAAATCGAACCCGGGACCCTAGGTTCGCATGACCGAACGCTGACCACTGTACCACCGCCTCAGAGTCCTACGAGTCCTACGAGTCCTCCGAGCCCCACTACAACTTCCAGTCGACCGTCGATCACGACCCTTCCAGCAACGAGGCCCGCGACGGTGACAGGACCACCACCAGGAGGCCCGCGACGGTGACAACACCAAGGGCTCCTACTACGTGTAGGTTCCCGACGGTCGCGCCCAGCAGGTGGCTTACTACGTCAACGGTGACTCTAGCTACATGGCCGACGTAAAGTACACCGGCTCCGCTGAGTCCTACAAGTAAGACGAGTCTTTCTGTTACTATGGGTCAAACGAATCCAAATAAATTCAGACTTCTGGACACCAAGCCATTCTTGAATACTTCCAGAGCCTCAGTAGGACTCCTGGTGATTATGTATTGTTTAACTATTTATTGAACCATTTTGATCAAGTGCACTTCTTTATTTGTTCCCACCCATGACCGTGCCTCAGTGGTGCAGTGCACGTCTCACTACAAATCCGCTGGCCCGAATTCGATCCCGGAAGAGGACAGTCGGCGCACAGCTCAGCCAGCTGTTCATCCTCCCAAACGAGTTGGTCGATAAATGAGTACCTAGGGAAACCTGGGGAAGGTAAACTGTGGAAACTCATATGTCACAGTGGCCCTTTGTCCCGGGGTAACGGATTAATTTCCACCATAGACTGAAAGCCGATGTGGCGGGATATGAGCGCCCGCAGCTACGCGCAGCTACAGCGTGTTCCCACACTTTACTTTACCATGACCTTATTTATTGAACAAGAACCACTAGGAAAATATGGATCCACTTGGCGTTAATGACCTTTGGATTTTTAGATAAGAAACAAGTATTGCATTTGGCAGCATCGTGCCGATTTATTATCACGTCGCACATAAATATATAAATAAATACAAGGATGAATTAGCAAGAACACAAGACATGATGGGGTGAGTCTTGAGGCGGCGGCGCGACCTTGGTGACGATCGAAAGTGAAAAGCTGATGCCATAGAAAGAATGAAAGAAAGTTGCAACATAATATCTTTCCCTCGTGTGGAGTCCTGAAGGCTGGAGTCACAAGAGTCAGATGGAGTCAGCGGAGAGTACATTATCGCCTCCCATATTCATAAGAATCCTCCTCAGATGACTCCTCTGACGATGGGTACTGAGCCACGCCCTCGTAGGTGACCTCAGCGATGTATCCTGAGTCACCGTTCACGTAGTAAGTCACCTTCTGCAGGCGGTTGTCGGGGAGCTGCACGTAGTAGGATCCTTGGGTATCGTCGTTATCGCGGGCTTCCTGCTGCCCGAAGTCGTTGTTGGATGGGTCGTCCTTCACGGCCCAGTTGAAGTTGTACTTTGCTTCGCTGGACTCGTAAGACTCATAGGACTCGAAGGACTCATCAGACTCATCAGACTCATCGGATTCCTGAAAGAAGACAAGGATTTGCAGGATTAAAGTTTGGGTCCGTGTAGCTACAAAACTGAAACTGACACATTGCAAAGCACAGTTCAGAATATTGATAGGAATGTGTCACTATTAACATAATTTTCATTATTATTATAATGATTGTTTTCTGCTATCACTACTATCATGTTCGCTTTCCTTGATAACACACGAGCATCCTACTTTATCTTATGTTTGTTTGTTTCATGATGTTCTGACTCCCTCCTCCTCTTCCTCCTCCTCCCCTGGCTTAGCTTCCCCATATTTCCTCCCTCCTCCTCCTCCTTCTCCTCCTCCTCCTCCTCCTCCTCCTCCTCCTCCTCCTCCTCCTCCTCCTCCTCCTCCTCCTCCTCCTCCTCCTCTGGCTTAGCTTCCCCATATTTCCTCCTCCTCTGGCTTAGCTTTCTCATATTTCCTCACTCCCCTCCTCTTTCTCTTCCTTACCTCTCCCATATTTCCTCCCTCCCCCATCCTCCTCCCACCATTTGTCACTCCTCCCATGCCATTCCCTTTTCCCTGCACTCTTACTCACCTCTGATGATGCAGATTCATAGGAGTAGACCGGTCGCTGGTCCGCCACCACAGCCACAGCCGCCGCCGCCACTAACAGGAAGATAACCTGGTGGCAAAAAACGGTACTTGATTAATTGAACAGAAAACGGGAATATGCATTTATTCACACTTGCTTTGGTGACGATTCTTCGGCCAACAATACCCATTTTCTACGATGAAGGGACTGGGCTGCGATAAGTAACTGATTCAGGTATAAAGTAAGATAAACTTTTTTCCAGGTCATTGTATCAAGCCTGTAGGAAATCACCGCGTAGGACACACATCATATCACCACTGTAGAAAGGACACTTCACCCACCTTCGAGACCATTTTGTTCACTCTTCAGTAGTTGCACCGAAACTGCTATGGGTCGTGGTCAGGGTGGAGCTTATATACCTTACCAACGGTCATAAGGACGGGCGTTCACATGTTTTTATGGCTTTGTATCCCAGGACCCTCCAGCGTCTTTCTCTCTGTACCCAAGGACCTCCGTCTCCACCTTCTACTTCTCTATTCAACCCTTGTGCCCAATGTAGAGTAGAGAGAATGGCAAAGTTGAAGGTCGTTTACTTAGTCATTCATATATTTATTTATTTTTTTTTATTTATGTATTTGTTGGTTTGTATTTCATTTTTTCCTGTTTTAGTTGGAAGATTTTTTAATATATCCGTATTCAGAATGTAGTGAGTGAAAGAGAGAACGAGAGAAGAAAAAAAATTATACTAAAGCGGATTATTGTAAATGTATGGATGTATTGATTGGCACAGCAGAATATGTTTCGTCAAGGCAAATATAAACAATTGAATGAAGAGAAAATGTAAACAAAAACAAAATGACTACTAACAATACGAATAACTAGAAGAAAGCAAACAAAAAATACAAAAGTCATGGTGGTGGTGGCAGAAATAATCACAAACAAAAACAAACTACTACATTAATTCACATCCACCTGCTCGGCCTTTTCGTCATCTTCCTTTTTTTTCTCGCCCACATTAACCTAGCAACAGACGGCTGAAAGGTGTCTCCTTACCACCACCACACTGGATTCTATTAACCCACTTAGTTATAATTTCACAAGTCTCTCCTTCGTCTATCCGATCACGTAGGCAGAAAAATGTGCTGTGGCTGAAAGGAGATGAGTGTTAAGTGTAAACTGGCTTACAAATAGAAGGCATAAGTATCAGAGAGAGGTGTACATGAAGAAAAAACTGAACAAACTACATAGTCTACGCAATAACCAGCGATGACGAAACACAGAAAACGAGATGATTTCGCATCAAAGAAAACGGATTTATTTACAACTTTGGCATGAAGAGAACGGGTTTGGGCGAGGGAGGAAGGGAGGGATGTGGAGGAAGAGGAGGAGGAGGAGGAGGCTGAACGTACTCTGAGGGAGGTCAAGGTGGTTGGGCTGGATTGGGCGGGGCTGGGCGGGGCGGGGCGGGGCGGGGCGGGGCGGGGCGGGGCGGGGGTGTGAGAAGGAGGGTAGCACGTACTACCTGGAGAAGACAAGCCACATGGCCCCTCCACCACCACCCCTACCTCCACCTCCACCACCACTACTACTACCTACACCTCCATCTCCACCTGACCCAGATACAGTTAATTGCAGGTAGACTGGGGTGTGTGTGTGTGTGTGTGCGTGTGTGTGCGTGTGCGTGTGTGCGTGTGCGTGTTTGTGAGAGAGAGAGAGAGAGAGAGAGAGAGAGAGAGAGAGAGAGAGAGAGAGAGAGAGAGAGAGAGAGAGAGAGAGAGAGTTGAAGATCTACCTTTTCAAGTTGCTATGCATGATATGCAAGCCACGTGATAAAAGTATGCACATACGTATGTATGTATTTATGTATGTATGCATGTATGTATGTGTATAATCATCTCTAGCTAAGTTTAAGCATGTAATGATTGGTCAAGGTGAGTGGTAGAGGGTGCGTGGGAGAGTGAAGGTAGCGTTAATGACACATGCGAAGAAAAGCTGAGTGAGTGGTAAGCGAGAGGCATACAAAAAATTTAGCAAAAGTTATTATTATGGCTTCAGTTACACGGGAGATTCTGACGGAAATCCACTTTTTGTTTTCGTTGCGGAGTGAGTGAGTGAGAGAGAGAAAGTGAAGAGCGAGAGCAAACCTGTTGTGAGGAGTGCGAGGAAGAGGAGGAGGACGAGTGATAAAGCTGGGATTAGAGGGAGGAGGAGGAGGAGGATGGACGGGAGAGGCAGGGCAGGATTGGCAAGACAGCGATGTATAGATAAGAAAGAGAACAGGGCGGAGATCTCGATAACGATGTGAGGAAACAAAAGATAGGTAATAACCAGTAAGAGAGAAGGGAAAAAAAAGCGAGTGGGAAAGTAAATTAAATGTTATTAAAAGGGAGTGGAAGACAGGAAGGAAATTAACGTGCAAGGCGTCATGAGTGAACAGACAAACTCAAAATAAAATCATCTAATAAATGTAATTAAACTCTCTCACATCGTAAATGCCAGACGCCTCATGTGGAGCTAGGTCACCCGGGTTATATTTAAGGGAAAAAGTGAGGTCAACACCACACCCAGGGCGGGGCGGGGCGGACGAGTCCAAGCGAGGCAACCTTACCTGGCGAGGGTACGGCAGGGGATTGGTCGATCTGGATTTCCTCACCTGAGTCTTACCTGATGTACATGATGGTCACGAATTTCATTAACCTGTTTATGTATGTTTTTTGGTGTATGAAGTTATTTTGAGCTTTAGTTGAGGGCGTGTATAGACAGCTCGATTAGGGTAAAGTTAAGTCTTGTAGGCAGTTTTAACCTTGTTTTTGGAGTGGATGTGTTGGTGTGTGGGAGATGGTTTTCTTTCTGTTGTATTAGTGCAAGAGCAACGCCCCAATTGTAGGAGTGAATGTTCGTGCTGTTTTTATCCTCTCTATCAAGGCCTCAGGGGAGAAAAATCTAAAAAAGCAGGCAATTGTTTTATAAAGAAAATATAACACAATAAAAGGAGGTTTGAGGGAGCATACATATTTTTTCATCTTATTATAATATTTTTAATTCCTAACCTAGTCTGATTATGAGATGGAAGCTGACATGGTGCCATTTTGAGCCACTAAACAAATACTACTTTCTGAACACCACAAATGCTTTTTCCAATTACTCAGACTCCCGACGCTGAAACTTGCCAATCCCAACATCCTTTCTTCTGGCATAAACTCGTTATGTCACGTGCGCCCGCGTTAGTAGATCTAATTGAATAAAACCTTGCAAAACCAGGGCAGACAAGCACCCCGACGTGAAGTTAAGCAACCTAACGAAGGGCTCCACCTACTGGGGTCGACCAGCACATTAACACCTGTTCATACAAGGCGCTCCAGTCCCCGCCTCAACCCTGGGCTCTTAAGAAATGCTCCAACAGGAATGTGACCGAGTTTGGACGCCTTGAATATAACTAAGTGTACGGGCCTGGGTGGGAAAGTGACCGCGGTGGTGATGAAAATGAATGCTTTAAGTTGTAAGTTTGTAACACGCCGGGGACTTGGAATAGCAGGATGTGGAAGGAAGACAGGCAGGCACAGGTCGTGGTGTTGAGGCGCGCCGGACCGGTACTATTATAACCATTGATGGGATTGACTTCTTATGACCTTAAGACCCTATCATGTTGAGGTAATTGAGTGAACTTGTCCAATGAGAGAGAGTAAAAAGAGAGAGAGAGAGAGAGAGAGAGAGAGAGAGAGAGAGAGAGAGAGAGAGAGAGAGAGAGAGAGAGAGAGAGAGAGAGAGAGAGAGAGAGAGAGAGAGAGAGAGAGAGAGAGAGAGAAAGCATCCTGGAATGTGAACACGAAAGGTAAAGTAAACACACAGCATCGCCATTGGACAAAGATGAAGCGTTGTTTTTGTGATCCTCGAAGCACCTAGCGACGGGCAGACGATGGACCCAAAAGATACAGGTCATGCAAATATATAAGGCGAGAGCAGATTTATCCTTCATGATAATGGTATAGAGCAGCCTTGGCGGCGGGTCATAGTGTCGCCTTGATGCTGCTCCGTGTGTGTGTGTATGTGTGTGTGTGTGTGTGTGTGTGTGTGTGTGTGTGTGTGTGTGTGTGTGTGTGTGTGTGTGTGTGTGTGTGTGATACTAGTAATAATAATAATGATAATGATAATAATTATAATAGTAATTATTATTATTATTATTATTATTGCTATTATATTATTATTATTATTGCTATTATTATTATTATTATTATTGTTATTATTATTAGTAGTAGTAATAACAATATTAGTAAGATTGTAGAAGTATAAACAGCTTTACTTAGTGGTTCTTACTTTCGCAAGACTCAAGACTCATGCTTACAAATTGCCATTATGCCGTAGAATTTTCATAATTTATTTTTCATTCTCTATCCGTCGCGCTGGTAGGCTTAATGGAGGCCTTAGATAGTCGGCCTCCGCCCGTTAGTAGCGCGGGATAGATTTTTAAAGTGACTCCTCGTTTCTTATTGAGAGGCTCATGCTGCCCGCGGAAGCTCCTCGTGCATATAGCTTTGCAGTCCCGTAGAGGATAGTGTTGTGGCAGCATGTGGCTGATCTTTGGCCACTCGGCGGCTTTACCAAAGAAAAGTGGCCAGCCAGTATCGGGACTCGAGCTCGGGACTCTGAGTTGGTATGCCTGACCGCCAGCCACTAGATCACTGCCTCCCAGAATGGGATCAATATGTCTGATACATAGCTAATACATTCCTTATGTACACACCTGCTGTATTATAACTCATTATTGGTTTTCACAAGTTTAGGCTGTGTGTGCGTCAGTAACGTGGTAGAAAAGTGCTACAAAACAAGCAGTTCACCCTTCACCCTCTGTTGTATTCCCAAAAAGAGTATTCCTTATGATTGTGTTAAACATTATTGCTTTTGTGTGCAAACAGTAAACGAATGTTGATCAGAGAAAGGTGTCGTTTGTAGCTGTCTGTTGTTCTTGTATAAATCAACCTGTAAAGTTTAAGTAATAAATATAAATGTATAGATAACGTAAATACATACGAAATAGAATGTAGTAAGTATAATTTTGTTGTGAAATAATTTTTTTCTGAAATATTTTGTAATATTTTTTTCTAATAGATGTGAAACATTCACATGAGTGACTCACACAGTGTGGACCTCTGTGAATAGTGATTGGTGGAGGACATTTCACAGCTCGTTTATAATAAAAAAAAATAAAAAAAAACGTCATTGGCACTCGGTAAATAGAAAAAAATGAATTAGGAAAAAAAAACTTCAATAATAGGAACAGGACAAGACTTACAAATGGACGTATTCAATGTGCTACGTGTTACATACTCAGTTACTGCTTACTCTTATATTGAAATGTTATTTTTTATGGTCTTGTACAAATTCTTTCATCGTCACCATCATCATCATCATCATCATCATCATCATCATCATCATCATCATCATCATCATCATCATCATCATCATCATCATCATCATCATGACCATGATTTTCCCTTTCCCTTGAAGGCCTTTTTTTCTTCCTGCCTCCCTCCCCCGCCCGTTCCACTCTGCTCCTCTCTGCTCCGCTTCACCTGGCCCTGCCCTGCCCTGCCCTGCCCTGCCCCGCCCCGCCCCCACAAATCGCCAGCCAGCCAGCCAGCGTGGGCAGCACCGCCTCCTGGGTGCTTTGAGCCGGCCTGTGCGCGTGGCTAGTTTTTGTGGGTGTGTGTTGACCTGACCTGACCCACCTGACCCGGCAAGGCTTCCACCACGCCCATTGCCTTGACAACCTGTCTCCCATTAGTTAGGGGTGTTAGTGTGTGTGTTTTTGTGTGTGTGTGTGTGTGTGTGTGTGTGTGTGTGTGTGTGTGTGTGTGTGTGTGTGTGTGTGTGTGTGTGTGTGTGTGTGTGTGTGTGTGTGTGTGTGTGTGTGTGTGTGTGTGTGTGTGTGTGTGTGTGTGTGTTTGCGTTTGCACTTGCCCCAAATTGGCATGTTACTAACAGCGATATATTTAGAGAGAGAGAAAAAAAAATTTATGTGGGGACTCCTCCTAACACTTGATTTCCTGCATTGTTTAGAGGTGAGAGATGTCCATGCCCTTTGCAAGCCTCATATGTTTAAGTTATGACCCAAGAAAACAATAACTTTCTCTACCACACACGATACTTTACGAAGCAATAGGAGAAGCGAGAAAAAAGTAGAAGAAAAAAACAATTAATGTTCCAGATTTTTTTTTACAAGCACTGCAATATACCTGAGTGAAGGTTTCAGTGGCACGTCTCGTTAGATGGGTGGAGTGGCGAGTATTTGCATTTATCAATTCATTTGTTTATTTTCTAGTTATACTGATGATATTATTATTATTATTATTATTATTATTATTATTATTATTATTATTATTTTTATTATTATTATTATTAATATTTATGCAACTACTACTTCTCTTCACCAATGTTCTTCAGTCGTGGCTCTGATCAAACAGAACAAACTGCTTCCTTTTCCACTCCATTTCGTCCACCACTGTAACTTGAACTAATAAAACCGATGTCCTGTTTAAGAAAAGGGAACATTCTCACCATATCTACCATTTTCAACACAGGTAGGGAGAGAGGCGCATGATTACCAAACACTACCGCTCCCCAAACCCTTTCTTATCTTTCCGTCTGACAATTAGGTGTGTCTCAACACCTTCTATTCTGGGCTAATTAGGATGTAAAGTAGGTTCCAAATTTTTCCCTAAACAAACGTCGAAATTCCAGTTTTTTTTTCTTCATATGTTGTTTAACTCTCCTGACTAGACGTATTGGACTTGTTTTGTCTTTTATTAGTCAGTCTAGTCGCCGGTAAGGTTGTCGGATGTCGATTTATAAGCACAAAAAAAAATAAAACCACTTTGTGACATGACTATTTGGGGTAACTACGTGTGTAAACCTAATTCTGTCTATACACTGTTGCCGTGTCAAAACTGACCTATTGCCCGTGTGTGGGTGTGTGTGTGCGTGTGCGTATGTGTGTGTGTGTGTTGTAGAGTAAGTCACCGCTATTAAGATCTTCATCGCAAACTGGTATCTGTTCTCAAGTGATATTCGGGTTTCTTTTCACTCTTCTGTTACTTGGGGTCATGTATTTTTCCCACGGAATAAATTTTCTACCTTTCTTTTTTTCTCTTCATATTTTGTTACTACATAGGAACTTTAGTAAAAAAAATATAACCAGTTTCTTGAAAGGGAAATAAAAAGAAAACTGAATTCAGCACAATTTTCTAATACCATTCAATTATGTATGACACTTGGGAAAAGAATGAAAACTTATATGTCCATTAAATATATATATAATTATTATTAATTTATATACGACTATTTTATTAATTTACAAAGAGGATTTCAATTTTTTTTCTTTCTTTTGCAAGGTTGTCCTAATAGCTTCCGTTCTCTCTCTCTCTCTCTCTCTCTCTCTCTCTCTCTCTCTCTCTCTCTCTCTCTCTCTCTCTCTCTCTCTCTCTCTCTCCCTCTCTCCCTCTCCCTCTCTCTCTCTCTCTCTCTCTCTCTCTCTCTGTCTCTCTCTCTCTCTCTCTCTCTCCCTCTCTCTCTCTCTCTCTCTCTCTCTCTCTCTCTCTCTCTCTCTCTCTCTCTCTCTCTCTCTCTCTCTCTCTCTCTCTCTCTCTCTCTCTCTCTCTTTCACCACGTCGAGTCTTGCGTTTCATTCTTATTATGCAAACCTTTCTGTCTGGTTGTTATTTAATACTTTAACCATTAATCCAAATACTTGTGTTCTGGTTCTGAGATTATTATTATTTCTTCTATTCATTTTATATTTATTTACGTTATCTTTATTTTATTGTTATTTTTATTATTATTAAAACATTGAGGTCAGATTTCATCCAGACCTAAAAGTTGTATTTCATATGTAGGTTTCGGTTCCATTTTTTTTTTTTTTTATATAGTGTCTGTCTCAGTAAGCCTAGACTGGATTGCTTTCATTCTCTCTCTCTCTCTCTCTCTCTCTCTCTCTCTCTCTCTCTCTCTCTCTCTCTCTCTCTCTCTCTCTCTCTCTCTCTCTCTCTCTCTCTCTCTCTCTCTCTCTCTCTCTCTCGTTAGAAGTTAATAAAAAAAATAGATGTGTGTGTGTGTGTGTGTGTGTGTGTGTGTGTGTGTGTGTGTGTGTGTGTGTGTGTTGCTAAGTGTAAGTGGCTGTGTTACTATGTGTGTTGTTGTCATTTTTTTGTTTGTTTTCTTCTTATGGTCTTCCTTATTTAGATGTAGATTTCTTCAGTTTTTATAGTTTTTTATTATTTTTCTTTTCTCCTTATACTTTTTTATTTTTTATTTTTTTATAGTTTTGTTAGGGTTATGTGTCTTTTAAGTGCCCGATTCTCTCATTGATTTTACATATATTCTTATTTGTTATCTTGTGTGTGTTGTTATTCATCATTACTGCTATTATTTTCTCACCAGATGGTTGCTTACTCATCTAGGTTACCATTGTTAGTTATCCTCTTGTGTTACCTCATCATCTACTGACTAACGCACATAGGATAGATGGATGGGTGATGAGGCTGGAGTCCAACCCAAGTGGCACAGAGACGGTAGATTGCCAGCCACGAGTTCGAATCAGTGAAACATGTCATGACCTTTATTTCATGCCTTCCTGACGCATCGAGTTGTACACATAAACGTGACTTGCCATGAGGGACACAATCTTAAACGAACCATGAGATTTTAACATTTAAAACATAACAAAAATCAACATTACATTTCAACTCTGGTTTTGCTTAATTGTGTATGTGGTTTTATTATTTTTCTACTCCCCCAATCAACGTATAAAGTACAGGTACATGTTTAACTGTATCTTTATCATCTCTCTCCCTTCCTTTCCACACACCTGTACATCCACGCCCCAACCAACCACACCTTTCCACCTGCCGCCCCACCCTTCCCTCCACACCCATGAACTGGCCGATAGTCATGTCACAATCAGCGGCTCACGAACTGACCCGCCTAGTCCCAATTCATACACAACGTAAAAACAGCCGCTTAACCCCCTGAAAGGCAGCCTCCAAGACGGCCTCGTAAGGTATTCAGGTACACGATCTCTTGAGTGAAGTTGCAGATCTCCTTTTATTACCTGAAGCCCCCACGAAGCGATACCTGAAATGCGACAAAAAACAGGACACGAAAGGGAAGTGGAATTCTTTTAGTCGGCCCACTCCCCACCTGCCTTCTGATTGGTAGTTTTGATGCAATAACCGACCCCTTCCCCGTGACGTCATGAGGGTGCTATAAAGAAGGAAAGACGCCACTCTAAAGTCAGTCTGGACCTTTCCTGCCTACGATCAACATGAACATTAAGGTTGGGTTGGCTTACTGGGTTCTATGGTGCTTGTGGTGGTAAAGGGAGGAGCTAAGGAGGCTATAATAAGTAATGGTGGTTAGCAGCGTGACCAAACCTAGTGGAACGGATGGGAAAGAGGAGGAGTTGAAGTCATAGAAGTTGTCTTAGTTAGAACTTGTGTTTCCTGTTAAGAATAGAAAGATTATATCAGGCAAAATGGTTTTCCAGTTTGTTTTATAAGATGAGCATAATTATTGGTTGTGTTGCGTTTATTGAATTGATTGTAAAGTTTGGAATGTTGTCAGGTAATTGGTAAAGAGTTATTGCTTGCTGAGGTTAATGCTAGCTGATTTTGAGAGAGAGAGAGAGAGGTAATAGTAACATTCTCCTTTAGGTGCTGTCCCTCCTGCTGGTGCTGGCCGCCGCCGCCCAAGCTGATAGAAGACCCTACACCTACCGCGTAAGTGTCATTAGGCTACACAGGGGTAGAGGGTTGGTACGCCTGGTGCATTAGATGGGAAGGGGTTAGTTAGCTCACCTGTTGCCTTCATCCCCAAGGCCACACACTGCAGATAGTCATAGTTATTGTCGATAATACTCTGCCAGGACGTGTCTGATGGGTCCTCCGAATCCTACGAGTCTAGCGAGGCCAAGTACGACTTCAACTACGCCGTGAAGGATGACTCCTCCGGCAACAACTTCGGCCACCAGGAGTCCCGCGACGGAGACCGCACCCAGGGCTCCTACTACGTGCAGCTCCCCGACGGCCGCCTGCAGAAGGTGACTTACTACGTGGACGGTGGCTCTGGCTACGTAGCACAGGTCAGCTACGAGGGCGAGGCTCGCTACCCTGATTCCTACGAGTCCTTTGAGTCCTTTGAGTCCTCTGAGTCCTTTGAGTCCCGGGAATACCCCCGCTACACCCCACCCAGGCCCCAGTACGGCTAAACACACAAAGGACTGTCCTCCACGCCTCATCCTGCATCCTTTCGCTTTTTGCCACGCCTTCCCACCCTGAAAATATATTTATTGTATATTTATGGAACACAAATAAAAGATTATTCAATACTTCTCAATGTTTTTACTGCAAAAGAAGAGAATCCTAGGAACGACAGACACTTCATCATGCCTGTACCTGCCATGACACGCTTCTCCACTCTCAAGATCCAATTACTGTCTATTTATCAAATGTGAGTGAATACGAACACGATACTTTTATTTCCTTGACAAGAGGAGCCTCGGGCGGAGCAGGTGGCCGCCTCCTAAGGACTCCCAAAGCCTCGAGCCGTCCTTGATCTCCCTCCCTCCTACGAGCAAACACACGAAACTCAGAAGTAAAATTTTGAGGGGAAATTAATCTGGAACAAGGTCGATGTGTGACGGAGAGTGCATGCTGTAGCAGGGAGAGGCGAGGTCGGAACGCGATGTAGGAGGAGCAAGTCCGAAAACAAGTGAAAAAAAGTCAGCTTAAACTCATACCTCACGAAACTGAATCCCATCATGTACGTAAAAAAAAAATAGAAGGATTATAAAGAAAGAAAATAATAAAAACAAAAACATTCTTACTTTATTTCATTTTTATTTATTTATTTTGATCGTACCATAAACCTGAAACTCATGTGATGTATTTTTAAGATCTCGTTTCCACACCTGACAACCACGTGCATCACCTGTCTTACCAGTTGTGTAGAAGAGGAAGTGAGGCAGGTGGAGGTGACGGTGGTGCTCTTTATGGAGGGGAAAATAGCTAGTCGATTGACCTTTAATCAGTCTTTTGTTCAAGTGATATTTGTGTTACTGCAGTTTTAAAGCCCCATTACGAGAGAGAGAGAGAGAGAGAGAGAGAGAGAGAGAGAGAGAGAGAGAGAGAGAGAGAGAGAGAGAGAGAGAGAGAGAGAGAGAGAGAGAGAGAGAGAGAGGAGAGAGAGAGTGAGAGAGGAGAGAGAGAGAGAGAGAGAGAGAGAGAGAGAGAGAGACGTACGTTTGTAATACATCCCTTGCACTCAGTTATATATATTTCTTTTATCTTTTAATTCCCCATCACTTAGTCGCAGAAAAAAGATAATTTAATTAGAGGTGTGAAAGTGTTTGGTTTTCTTGCTGGGTGTTATAATTGTTGTTATTATTGTCGTTGTTGTTGCTGGTGTTACTACTACTAATAATAATGATAATAATAATAATGATAATAATAATAATAATAA
>JAPQNM010000033.1:3717497-3742497 GCA_029783475.1 Metacarcinus magister
TAACAGCAAAAGGTGATAGGGATGGTAATCTATATCTCTCTCTCTTTTTTTTCTCTTCTTCTTCTCTCATTAGAGTTGTAAATAGTGTATGAAATTATGAAATACAATAATGATATCAGAATTGCATGTTATCTTATTTATTTTTCTATTAATTTTATATCGTTATTACATTTCTTAAGTGAACAAAGAAAAGGAAGAAGAGGAGGCAGGAGGGAAGAGGTCACTGCCTTGCTTGATTAAGTTACAACCCGTTTGACTAGAAATAGAAACGGTGAACTTCGCTGCCCTACCTTTAGCATAGTATTATTCATTGTATTAGTGTATTACGTTCACTTACCTTTACCTGGATGCTGCACCGACACTTACCTGGTTGTGGTGGTGTGTTAGGTCACGTGGAGGTGGTGTGGTCAGGTCAAGTCAGTGGGGATGAGAGTCGTTGTGATGCAGGTCTGTCAAGCGAATGTTGTCTGCCCTTAATAGTGGTATTGCCTAATGAGTGAGTGATTGAGTGTGTGTGTGTGGTGGGGGGGAGAGAGAGAGAGAGAGAGAGAGAGAGAGAGAGAGAGAGAGAGAGAGAGAGAGAGAGAGAGAGAGAGAGAGAGAGAGAGAGAGTGAGAGTTATACCTGTTCTCCTTTACGCCCTCTCTTCCTACATCTTCCTTAGCAGTCCTGTTTCACCTTTATATGCAGTGGAGTTCCTATGACTAGTATCCTACGCTATTTATCATTTACTATCTACCTACTTTAGTCTACCATTCCTTTAGAGTTTCCTTCATGCATCTTACTTTCTGATTGCTTCCTTTACCTTTGTGTGAGGTTGTAAGTAATATAAGTCAACACACTGACTGACTGACATTATTTACCGGTTTTCACGGAGGCAACACCACCACCTTATTACTTAACAGGTATCTTAATAATGCATAATGATACTTGATGCATAATGTTCGTGTGGTAATTGGAAGGTTAAGTCAGTGATCGACTTTTTGTTCTTCTTGTTGTTCTTGATCTTGTTTTTTTCTTCTTATTCTTGTTCTTGATCTTCGTTTTCCACTTCTTTTCTTTTATTACTGCCTTCAATTATTCTTTTTTTTTATTCTTTTATATCATCCATCCTCCCTATCATCATCATCCTCTTTCTCATCTTGTAATATCATCATCATCATCATTACCCTTGGTGGTGGTATGGTTTCCTGAGTGTGAGGTGAAGATAAGTGTGTACAGCCTTGCACGTACATCCCCGGGCCTCTCTGCCCCTGCACGTGGTGACAGGCAGGGCAGGGCAGGGTAGGGCAGGGGGGAGGGGGGTGCTACTCTTGATTCAGTGACTTTTCCTTCTCCTTTTTTTATTCTGAATTTAGGTCATGTAGTTGACTTTAGTTTGTTTTTTCTGCATCTCATTCGTACACACACACACACACACACACTCACACACACACACACACACACACACACACACACACACACACACACACACACACACACACACACACACACACACACACACACACACACGGCAATTATAACAACTTTGTGAAGAAGGGAGAGGAGAGCAGAGGAGAGGAGAGGGCAGGAGGGGGGGTTGAAAAGTAGTCATACATAATAGAAAGAAAAAGAAATACAATAAATTTCACGATGACATACTTTGCATCTCTACCACACCACTCAGTAGGAGATTGGCGGCAATAACCTACTACTTACCCAGGGATATGTTTAGGACTGTGCCCCAACCTTTCACATTAACGCGGTCAGGCTCCATATCCCTTACGTCACTGTGTTGAGGCCAAAGTAAAATGTTTCGGAATTGTCACACGTATCACAGCTTGGGGATGGGGGTCGGGGGGGGGTTGTGGGTTGTGGGGGTCGTATAGGCTTACCGTATTTGCATATTATCTCATGGATGGAATAATTACCTGATTAACCCCTGACATCACTACAACCTGGTCACAATGGCGAGGCAAGTGTTCACATGTTGGGCTCTCTCTCTCTCTCTCTCTCTCTCTCTCTCTCTCTCTCTCTCTCTCTCTCTCTCTCTCTCTCTCTCTCTCTCTCTCTCTCTCTCTCTCTCTCTCGCTCTCTCTCTCTCTCTCTCTCTCGTCTCTCTCTCGAGAGAGAGAGAGAGAGAGAGAGAGAGAGCGAGAGAGAGAGACAGAATGACGAGAAAAGGAATGAAAATTAACAAGATGAATCCAAGAAAGAAAAAGATAAAAACAAGAATAGATAAGTTTAGTTCTCATGGCGTCCTTGTACGTTTCCAGTCCTTCTATTGAAGTAAAAAGCAATATATATATATATATATATATATATATATATATATATATATATATATATATATATATATAATTGATAACAGAACAACACTGTCGTAGCTTTTCAACTTTCCACAATGGTCAGGATGAGGTTTGGATGCACGAGGTTGAAAGTTGATAATATTGCTGTGTCATCAGACTTCCCCGACCCTGGCCAGCTCAGGTGAGGAGGAAAAGCAAGGGACATGATTGTGAATACCTGCAGTGCAAACCTGGAACATTAGCTTCGTATTCTGATTTGTTCATTTAAGAGGAGTAATGGCCATTAAAAGATGATATGATGGTGTTTGTAAGTGATTTTAGTTAGGTGACACCTTCGCCCGGCACAATGAACTCAGGTATTGAATGAAAAGTGAGAAATAATGCCAAGGGTAAAAGTGACAGGGCACACTTCCTAAGCACCTTCCAGACACCGCTAGATACACTTACCTTCCCGGTGGTCCCCATGCCAAGTGCACACTTATCTGAACTCAACCAAATATCTGCATAAAGGTTGTGGGTGTTGGCGACAACTCAATTTCGAAACATTGTTCGAGTTACGAGTGAATGCACCAAGGAAGAGGGTCGGGGACAATGGTTCCGGCGCCCCATGTAATGACCGAAGAATTATATTCCTGAAGTCCCTTCTGGGTCACAAAAACTGGTCCCCGCTAGCTCGTGGTGGCACATATATATAAGACAGGCCGCGGCGTTGGTCACCAGTCAAGATCCTTCCTCCAGATCACAAGATGAACGCTAAGGTAACCCAACTACCGCTCCTTCGGGAGGTGTCCTGAAGGGTCCGACACACAGCCTCGCTGCCCTTGGCTGAGGCTCTCCCTTGAACCTTGAGTGTCACTGTCACGTGGCACAACGACCCTTGGAGTCACACTTCCACTGAACAACACTGTAGTGCAGTAATAATGAAAACACTTGTATTACCTGTCATTAGGACCAGTTTAAGTGACATTTAATTGCACACACACACACACACTATAGAGTATTGATGGTGTTCGTGTATGGGAGTGTTCATGTTGCAGGCATTAACATTGACAAGCAACACCTTTAATTAGCTTGTTTGTCCTTGCAGGTATTCCTCATCCTGACGGTGCTGGCCGCCGCCGCTGCCGACAAGCCCCTCCCAAGTTACCGTGCTCCGGTAGGTGTCGAGTCTCTGAGGTTCCTTGTAGGTAGTCCTTGTGACACTTGTAGTCCCATGTGTTGTCCTGTAGTGGGACACTTGCTGTAGGTAGTGTGTCCTTCCTTCTTAGAGTCTAGGATGGTTCACTGTCCTCGTAGGTAACTGTTCTTTTTACTTTTCAAGGTATTAATTTTCACTTCTGATATCAAAAACATAACGTCATTTAATACTTAACTGTAGCTGAACCTTTACCTTGTATCAGTAGCTGTAGTTGTAGCTGTAGATGTAGATGCACATGTACCCGTAGCTGAACTGTTCCTTCCACTTCACAAACTCCTGCCACTGTTACAGTGTCTTGCCTAAATCTTGTCAATAGTAGAGTCCAGTGTCCCTGTAGACAGTCTGTCCCCTACAGTATAGCCCCTCAGAGGGGCTGCTGCTCCCTGAGTATGTTGTGCGTCCTGTCAAGTCCCTCAGAGGGACGAGGCAGTGAGCCTCGGCCTCGAGGGCCGGGGCAGTGCTTGCAGGACCCCTGACTCATGTGGAGGCTCACCCACAGGACTCCCGCTCCTACGAGGACTCCTTCGAGGTGCCCAAGTATGACTTCCAGTGGAGCGTGGACGATAGCGAATCCGACAACCATTTCGGGCAGGAAGAGGCCCGTGACGACGAGCAAACACAGGGCACCTACTACGTGAACCTTGCTGACGGCCGCGTGCAGAGGGTGAAGTACGTTGTGGACGGTGAATCCGGCTTCCTGGCTGAGGTGACCTACGATGGCGAGGCTCGCTACGACTCTGGCTCCGACTCCCGCGAGTACTACACCCCCCCAAGGCCTACCTACGCGTAAGGCCCCTCACCCACCTACAGCCGCACCCACCCTCACCCCGTGGGCCTGACCTGAGACCCTTCACCCACGCATCGCCGGCACGTGCCTGCTTATCCTTGTAATTTATTTATATTCCATTATTTTCATGAATAAATGCAGTTCCTTATAATGTGTAGTTTTCGTTTCATAATATAATACTGTGCAGTAAATCTATGAGGTCAAAGTGTAAGGTTTTCTTTCTCACACTGACTCATAATGAAATCAAAGAACAGAAGTTATGAGTGACACAAGGAAAAACAATAGAAATGTTTTGGTTACTTAAAGAGAAGATACTGTAGTAAACAGAATGTACGTTGAAGGTCCCTTTAACTACCCATAGTAAGGAGATTTGCAACACCACTACAACCATTTCTCTCCACGTTTGATGTTCGTTAAGATATAGTGGTGCAGAACAATCTACATTGGACCACAACACATGCAAGGGAGTGGGCGTCAACGATGATCCTGGTACAACGTGTTTCGTTATAAAAGGACTACATCGTTTAGTCTTGAAAATGGTATTGGTTTCCAGTAGCGGGAAAAATACTTGGAGGAAAACATTTTCTATTACATCAGGTGAAAGGATAATGAAGACGACTAAAAAACAACAGATTAAAGGTTCTAACTGGCCACCACTAAAGATTGGGGCCGTGGACGCCACCTGCTACTTTTTAACCTTTTCGAATACCGGGTTACAGGTTTTTGTTTCGACTTGTCTTTACAATATTAGATTTGTCTTCACTTCTGTACAAAACGACAAAAAAGCATGTCAGACGTTTGTTGTATCTCCTAAAAAACAGTCTAATCACCCCTTGGAGCACCTTCAACTATTATCTTGGTCGTATGAAGTGAGTGTGAGGCAGGACGGGCTACAACGAAAGCAGGATGAGGTCAGAGTTTCTTTTTCCCCTTATTCATAGTTTGAGTAGTCTATTATACGTTTTCTATAGCATTTGTTCGACGCTGTGTAGGGGGACGGGTGGCTCTGTGGTACAGTGTTGGGGTCGGTTACGAGTTCGATCCTGGCTCACGGCAGCTTCTTGGTGAGAGGAATAGTGAAACGAACATTTGGAAGCTTAGTGTACTGGGAACGGTTTGCTGTGAGTAATGTGACGAATAGCGTTATGAAATGTTGTATACCTTTGTGATGTGTATACGTATGAGAACTAAGTCTATTAAGGCATTGATGATATGTAGGTTTAGTCATCGTTGAGGTGCTAGAACAAGGCTCACCATTTTGAAGATCGTCAGCAATATTAATTGGTCTCTTAGAATGTAATATGTATATTAATCTTTTTTATCAGATTTTTATTTATTTTGTATGTCATTTTTTTTTTGTATGTCATGTGATACGTGTTTGGTTTGCGTCATAGATTCACATACACACGCGTGCTGGTCACTGTTCTCGAAGCATTTGAATACATTAAGTTTCTTTTAACATACACCTTGACCGTCGGTTGTATTTACCTTTACACGTACCCTTTTTTACTCACCTGATGCAGTGTAATTATCAGGCAACTTTTACCTGGCAATCAGCAGCACCAACTGGCTGACCCACAACTTTACACGCTCAAGCTGACCACCGACCACCGATCACCACCACGACAGGCGGTGACACGTGTAAACTTACTCATGTTTTTATTTTGTAAAGGATAGAATAATAAATGAGTGAATTGTCGTCAGACCTTTTCCTGTGTTGTTGGTTGTTAGTAGTGTAGAGGTAAACAAAACGACAGGTCAAGGGTTCCTAAATTGGGATACACACAGGTCCGTCCCAAGCCTCTAGGAGTACTCAAAGGGTTTTCATGTGTATGTTGTCACGGTAATGTGTGCTGTTATATCATGGAGAAATGCCAAGATGAGTACTTCATTCTCTCACGCGGGAGTGGTTTGAAAGTACAAAACCTACATGAGCAGGTGTTAATGCTTCATGGGAGGTTAGTTTGCATGTTTTCCATCACTGCCAACCTTCGTTACGTCACTTTTCTGTTCCAACGCCCGGTTTCCTCGCTTAGACCAGGAATAAAGAAATGCACACACGTCCTGAAGTTGTCAGGAGTCATATCAAGTCAGAGGAGTGTGTAGAAAAGAGGATCAGAGTGGAATAGATCATGAATCTCGCTGCAGATGAGAAACTTGACCATTCAGACTCAGTCATGAGGACACCTCCACCCAATTCTTAATACCTCCTCAGAGCTTTCCATTGCCTGCAGCACCAAGTATCGGCTGACATCGATGGGATTCACGTGCTGCAGAAAGGAAAGGCAGATTGATAAATAATGTGTTCTTGGGTTTTGATGATTAATTTTTTAGGACTTGTATATCTTATTACTTTCAGTTAGCTTCTTTTATCTATAACACAATCAACCTAGACTATATTTAAAAAGTTGTGTATCGTTGTCAGTGTTGCCTGTTTGTCTCTTGATTGGTAATAATGTACAAAGTGGGTTATCAAAGTGCGAGGGTAATGGGGACGAACAGCGCGACGTCATCAGAAGGGGAGTGACAGAATTCTTGCGTTCCTGAAGTCCCTTCTGGGTCACAAAAACTGGTCCCCAGCTCGTGGTGGCACATATATATAAGACAGGCCGCGGCGTTGGTCACCAGTCAAGATCCTTCCTCCAGATCACAAGATGAACGCTAAGGTAACCCAACTACCGCTCCTTCGGGAGGTGTCCTGAAGGGTCCGACACACAGCCTCGCTGCCCTTGGCTGAGGCTCCCCCTTGAACCTTGAGTGTCACTCTGTCACGTGGCACAACGACCCTTGGAGTCACACTTCCACTGAACAACACTGTAGTGCAGTAATAATGAAAACACTTGTATTACCTGTCATTAGGACCAGTTTAAGTGACATTTAATTGCCCCCCCCCCACACACACACACTATAGAGTATTGATGGTGTTCGTGTATGGGAGTGTTCATGTTGCAGGCATTAACATTGACAAGCAACACCTTTAATTAGCTTGTTTGTCCTTGCAGGTATTCCTCATCCTGACGGTGCTGGCCGCCGCCGCTGCCGACAAGCCCCTCCCAAGTTACCGTGCTCCGGTAGGTGTCGAGTCTCTGAGGTTCCTTGTAGGTAGTCCTTGTGACACTTGTAGTCCCATGTGTTGTCCTGTAGTGGGACACTTGCTGTAGGTAGTGTGTCCTTCATTCTTAGAGTCTAGGATGGTTCACTGTCCTCGTAGGTAACTGTTCTTTTTACTTTTCAAGGTATTAATTTTCACTTCTGATATCAAAAACATAACGTCATTTAATACTTAACTGTAGCTGAACCTTTACCTTGTACCAGTAGCTGTAGTTGTAGCTGTAGATGTAGATGCACATGTACCCGTAGCTGAACTGTTCCTTCCACTTCACAAACTCCTGCCACTGTTACAGTGTCTTGCCTAAATCTTGTCAATAGTAGAGTCCAGTGTCCCTGTAGACAGTCTGTCTCCTACAGTATAGCCCCTCAGAGGGGCTGCTGCCCCCTGAGTATGTTGTGCGTCCTGTCAAGTCCCTCAGAGGGACGAGGCAGTGAGCCTCGGCCTCGAGGGCCGGGGCAGTGCTTGCAGGACCCCTGACTCATGTGGAGGCTCACCCACAGGACTCCCGCTCCTACGAGGACTCCTTCGAGGTGCCCAAGTATGACTTCCAGTGGAGCGTGGACGATAGCGAATCCGACAACCATTTCGGGCAGGAAGAGGCCCGTGACGACGAGCAAACACAGGGCACCTACTACGTGAACCTTGCTGACGGCCGCGTGCAGAGGGTGAAGTACGTTGTGGACGGTGAATCCGGCTTCCTGGCTGAGGTGACCTACGATGGCGAGGCTCGCTACGACTCTGGCTCCGACTCCCGCGAGTACTACACCCCCCCAAGGCCTACCTACGCGTAAGGCCCCTCACCCACCTACAGCCGCACCCACCCTCACCCCCTGGGCCTGACCTGAGACCCTTCACCCACGCATCGCCGGCACGTGCCCGCTTATCCTTGTAATTTATTTATATTACATTATTTTCATGAATAAATAGAATATTGAATTTCGTGTATGAATGATTTACTGAATTATCTTCCGATTTATAAGTTTATGATTGTCGTGATGCACGATATGCTGCGTTTCTGACCTTACGTCGCATGCATTTTAAAGTAATGCTCCTCAACTGAAGGTAATGATGAAGAATGAAACATTTTCGAAAGTTTAAAGGAAAAAACCTCTCGTGGGATTAAGACAAAGAAAATATACTGAAGAAGGGAACGATGTTGATAGTGATTACTTGTAATCAAATGTTGGCACTGCTCCTGGCTGCATCTCTATTAAGTTGAAGAAAGGTAGAAAGGTGGCAGATGCAGGGATGCTTGGGCTGAGTATCAGCTTCTGTGGCCAGGAATCAGAATGGCATTCAACAGCATCGTCATAATCACTACATAAACATGTGTAGAACTTCCTCTGTAAAACAGGAAGGACGGTGAGATAACAAGCCTTGAACAATAGTTGAGGTTAGTGTACGTACCTATGCAGCGATGGGTAATCTTAGTCAGAAGCACTTGTACAATTCTTATTTTGCACGTTTTCTGTGAAGCACGGCAGCAGGTGTGGTCAAAGAGAATGTTAGGTTTGCTTATTGCCAATAGAACGTTTATGGGTAACTTGGTTATATTACAGATTGATATTTATAAATTGACATTTAAGGATACAATCAAATTATATTGATACATAGAGAAACGAAAATATCAACGCATTTGTTCACATTAACCGAAAGCGGACTTAGAAAAGAAACTTAATTATTCCTCTCTTAAAAGTATTGTAGTGGAAGAATGTCAACAGAGCAGACCAATTTGGTGCTGGAAAAAAAATGTATGTCAACTAGAATGAGGTGACGTGGATGAGCCTAGAGTCTAGTGCTACCTACAGTAAGGATTCCTAAGTCTATAAGGATACTAATATAATTTGGATCTTTCATTAGTCGAGACAAACAACAAGTTAGTCTTCTATTATCAAATTTATTACCTGTACAACTGACATGATGATGACCCTCCCCCTTCCGTCTGTATTCCAGAGAGGCCTGTTTCTAATATCTCCTTTATAGGTGAAGCCATATAAGGAAGTCACTAAGGCAAGGGAAGAGACCATAGAGAGTTGTTGATCATGGTAAAAGCTGGAGTTACTGGAGCGTGTCATAGTGTGGTGATGCAAAAAATTAAAACGTTCACTGCGCTTCAAGGTTATGACAAGAAAAAAAAAGGTTGTTTGTACTGTTACACACACACACACGCACACGCACACACACACACACACACACACACACACACACACACACACACACACACACACACACACACACTGACCGGTAGACTACAAACCTGTATAAGATATAAACTATTCATGTAAAACGGTAAATGCTTTTTTTGCACGTGGCACTGAAAACCGCATTTACCGAGTGGCTTCAAAGGTCGTCTATGAATCGTCCTCAAAGTTATATCAAAACTAGAACACTACTTTTAGCAACTTGAAACATCTGTCAAGAATTATAACCGATATTTACCGAAAACGCATTTTGTATCAGCGCTGGAGAATGTATATACTTAATGCTTTTTCCCCTTATATGCAACACTCCTTGGGTTGCATAAGAGGCTGAAGAGACTGGTGTGTTGTGTCGCGGCACTGTGGCACACTTTGGAACCTTGGACATTATCTACCTGTCTTTCGTTAATTGGATAGTGGGGTCATTTGTTGTTAATAGAAGATCAGTGGTGTGTTGGGGTTGATGAAAGCCTCATTCCATCACGTGCTATTCACTGCTCAAAGGCGTTTATATGTAGGATTATTTTTATTTGCTATCTTTTTTAAACAAGGGCGATTCTTGACCATTTCTATTGTGTATCAATTTATTTTTTTCTTCCTTTAATCTTTCCGCTCGGTCAAACTATGTAAGGTGACTAGCACACACTGGGTCACAACGCAAGTATAGGCTGAAGGTCACAACTTTCAGGACGAGACCTCCGAGGATGGATGAAGCATTATAGGACATCACTCAAGGTGCTTCAGGGGTCCCTTGATGTGCTTCAGGGGTCCCTCAAGGTGCTTTAGGGGTCCCTCAAGGTGCTTCAGGGGTCCCTCAAGGTGCTTCAGGGATCTTCGAGGTGTTTCAGGGGTCCTCGAGGTGCTTCAGTGGTCCTCCTAGTTTCGCTCCGCTCAAAATATTTTCTGGATGGCCGTGGCGTGCGTGTGAGAGCAGCGAGACCAATCCGTGAACGACAATGTCCTTCAAATATACGTAATAATGTTTTACCGGAGCGGGAACTCACGCACACCAAAGATTAAGTGTACATCGGGCGTCATGCGTTCACCTGAAGGCAGTGAGCACGTGCTTCCAGACTTCACCTGTTTCTTCTGTGTGAAAGCAAAGCAAAGGAATGTTAAGGCGTGTATGACAGTCTGAATACTACCGCTGTGTAAGAAAGGCAGATTTTGAGAATTTGACAACTGGCCACAAGGTTTTCAGGATAAATTACCTCAGAATAATACAATTTATATGATAAGTAAGTGTTCAAACAAGACACGTCCGCTCCTTAATTTTTATGTCAAGTATTGCCATTTTAATATCTGATTTCATTGATGCTCTCTGTGTATGTGTGTTTATATATATATATATATATATATATATATATATATATATATATATATATATATATATATATGTATATGTTTTTTTTCTCATCAGTGCAATGCGTGTTAATTCCAGTGAACAACTGTTCATTCTAACTCTAGTGAGATTATCTCCCGTGTAAATCAACTCAATACTGAGTGCTGGAGCCGAAGTGCGGAACTAGGACAGAGAGGGTTCCAAGAATGATGCCCTACATCACCAGCGAGAGAGAGAGAGAGAGGATGCTCGAAATTTTAAGTCCCTTCTGGGTCACAAAAACTGGTCCCCAGCTCGTGGTGGCACATATATATAAGACAGGCCGCGGCGTTGGTCACCAGTCAAGATCCTTCCTCCAGATCACAAGATGAACGCTAAGGTAACCCAACTACCGCTCCTTCGGGAGGTGTCCTGAAGGGTCCGACACACAGCCTCGCTGCCCTTGGCTGAGGCTCCCCCTTGAACCTTGAGTGTCTCTGTCACGTGGCACAACGACCCTTGGAGTCACACTTCCACTGAACAACACTGTAGTGCAGTAATAATGAAAACACTTGTATTACCTGTCATTAGGACCAGTTTAAGTGACATTTAATTACCCCCCCCCCACACACACACACACTATAGAGTATTGATGGTGTTCGTGTATGGGAGTGTTCATGTTGCAGGCATTAACATTGACAAGCAACACCTTTAATTAGCTTGTTTGTCCTTGCAGGTATTCCTCATCCTGACGGTGCTGGCCGCCGCCGCTGCCGACAAGCCCCTCCCAAGTTACCGTGCTCCGGTAGGTGTCGAGTCTCTGAGGTTCCTTGTAGGCAGTCCTTGTGACACTTGTAGTCCCATGTGTTGTCCTGTAGTGGGACACTTGCTGTAGGTAGTGTGTCCTTCCTTCTTAGAGTCTAGGATGGTTCACTGTCCTCGTAGGTAACTGTTCTTTTTACTTTTCAAGGTATTAATTTTCACTTCTGATATCAAAAACATAACGTCATTTAATACTTAACTGTAGCTGAACCTTTACCTTGTACCAGTAGCTGTAGTTGTAGCTGTAGATGTAGATGCACATGTACCCGTAGCTGAACTGTTCCTTCCACTTCACAAACTCCTGCCACTGTTACAGTGTCTTGCCTAAATCTTGTCAATAGTAGAGTCCAGTGTCCCTGTAGACAGTCTGTCTCCTACAATATAGCCCCTCAGAGGGGCTGCTGCCCCCTGAGTATGTTGTGCGTCCTGTCAAGTCCCTCAGAGGGACGAGGCAGTGAGCCTCGGCCTCGAGGGCCGGGGCAGTGCTTGCAGGACCCCTGACTCATGTGGAGGCTCACCCACAGGACTCCCGCTCCTACGAGGACTCCTTCGAGGTGCCCAAGTATGACTTCCAGTGGAGCGTGGACGATAGCGATTCCGATAACCACTTCGGGCAGGAAGAGGCCCGTGACGACGAGCAAACACAGGGCACCTACTACGTGAACCTTGCTGACGGCCGCGTGCAGAGGGTGAAGTACGTTGTGGACGGTGAATCCGGCTTCCTGGCTGAGGTGACCTACGATGGCGAGGCTCGCTACGACTCTGGCTCCGACTCCGGCTCCGACTCCCGCGAGTACTACACCCCCCCAAGGCCTACCTACGCGTAAGGCCCCTCACCCACCTACAGCCGCACCCACCCTCACCCCCTGGGCCTGACCTGAGACCCTTCACCCACGCATCGCCGGCACGTGCCCGCTTATCCTTGTAATTTATTTATATTACATTATTTTCATGAATAAATAGAATATTGAATTTCGTGTATGAATGATTTACTGAATTATCTTCCGATTTGTAAGTTTATGATTGTCGTGATGCACGATATGCTGCGTTTCTGACCTTACGTCGCATACATTTTAAAGTAATGCTCCTCAACTGAAGGTAATGATGAAGAATGAAACATTTTCGAAAGTTTAAAGGAAAAAACCTCTCGTGGGATTAAGACAAAGAAAATATACTGAAGAAGGGAACGATGTTGATAGTGATTACTTGTAATCAAATGTTGGCACTGCTCCTGGCTGCATCTCTATTAAGTCGAAGAAAGGTAGAAAGGTGGCAGATGCAGGGATGCTTGGGCTGAGTATCAGCTTCTGTTGCCAGGAATCAGAATGGCATTCAACAGCATCGTCATAATCACTACATAAACATGTGTAGAACTTCCTCTGTAAAACAGGAAGGACGGTGAGATAACAAGCCTTGGTAAAAGGATACGATTTAATTTTACTAGGTAATTATTATTCCTACAGCAAATATTCATGATGATAGATGTAGAGTTTAATTAGGTCTATCAGATGCTGCAATGATATTTCCAATATCTCTTATAGCTTACGAGAAAATGAGGAAGAAAGTCATGTTTTTTGAAATATGATACCGTTTAATTTTACTGCGTAATTATTAGTCATAGAGCAAATATTCATAATGACAGTTGTAGAGTTTAATTAAGTCTATCAGATGCTGCAATGATATTTCCAATATCTCTAATAGCTTTCGAGAAAATGAGGAAGAAAGTCATGTTTGCGGAAAAAGAATACGGCTTAATTTTACTGCGTAATTATTAGTCATAGAACAAATATTCATAATGGCAGTTGTAGGGTTTAATTAGATGCTGCAATGCTATTTCCAATATCTCTAATAGCTTATGAGAAAATGAGGAAGAAATTCATGTTTTGGGAAAAAGGATACGGTTTAATTTTACTGCGAAATTATTAGTCATAAAGCATATATTTATAAACAAAGTTGTAGAGTTTTGTTAGGTTTATCAGATGCTGCAATGATATTTCCAATATCTGAAATATATTTCGAGAAAATGAGGAAGAAAGTCATGTTCATGGAAATAGGATACGGTTTAATTTTACTGCGTAATTATTAGTCATAGAGCAAATTTTCATAGAGACAAATTGTAAAGTTTTATTATGTTTATCAGATGCAGTGTTGGCTCGTGTATAAGCACCGCGGAACTGCAGCACCCTTATTGCCACTCGATATTATTGATAACATTCAATATAATGAGTCCTTTTTTCTTAAATTCTTTCTTCATACTTGTACATTATATAATCCTTAAGCTGCACGCTAGGGAGAGAGCACTGTCGCTCATGCAGTGCTGACTGCCGACCCTGGTGTGCTGGTGGAAAGTAGTGTTTCTTTTTGACTCCGCGTGTGAATTCTGAAAGACTAAATGCACTTGCAGTGCTTTCAATTGAGAAAAATGTCCTCAGTAGTCATCCAGAGATCAAGGAGAAAATAATTAATCTTTTCGCGCAAATTCAAACAAGAAGAGTGAATTTCGTTTTTAAATGAATGGATCAAGCTTGAACTGTAACTCTTTAGGTTTGATTTAGTTCTGTTTAGGATTTTATCAAGTTTATATATATATATATATATATATATTTTATTTCTATATGTTTGTTTCCTTTTTTACAATATTAAAACAATGGCTAAACATTTTGTGAAGCAGCACCCACACTAATTTTAGCTACGAGCCGCCACTGGTACTCAAGGCAACTCCTTGAACACCCACCAGCGAATTATTGATTCTCGAAGACGAACCTTCGTCTTCTAGACTGTCACACTGTTAGTCAGCCTTCACCGGAGGAACTTCTAACTCAGGTTGGTTTTATAGGTTAGGTTAGGTTTTTTTATCACAATTTTATCAATTATGTCAACAAAAAGTTCCATATGGCGGCCAGTTTCCCGCGGCCAGTTGTCCTAGACACGTGTGATGTGCGAGAGGTCTCAGCCTTACCCATAAATCTGTCTCTGTGAGCTCTGAGCTCCTTCGGGGAGGATGATGGATGACGATCACGAGTCCAGCGCGTGATCCTCAAGACCGTGGTGAATAATACACAAAGCACCCCTTCATAACTAATGTGTGTGTGTGTGTGTGTGTGTGTGTGTGTGTGTGTGTGTGTGTGTGTGTGTGTGTGTGTGTGTGTTTTGTTTAAATAAATATTAAGTTTCATTTTACTGCGTAATTATTAGTCATAGAACAAATATTCATAATATCAGTTGTACAGTTTAATTAGGTCTATCAGATGCTGTAATTATATTTCCAATATCTCTAATAGCTTTCAAGAAAATGACGAGAAAAGTCATGTTTTTATATAAAAATACGGTTTTATTTTACTGCGAAATTATTAGTCATAGAACAAATATTCATAATAACAGTTGTACAGTTGAATTAGTTGTATCAGATGATGCAATGATATTTCCAATATCTCTAATAGCTTTCGAGAAAACGAGGAAGAAAGTAATTTAAAAAAAAGTAAAATTCAGTATTTATTAGTACTAGTGAAAATATTCATAATGACAGTACTAGATTTTAATTAGGTCTATCAGATGCTGCAATGATATTTCCAATATCTCTAATAACTTTCGAGAAAATGAGGAGGAAAGTCATGTTTTTATATAAAAATTAAGTTTCATTTTACTGCGTAATTATTAGTCATAGAACAAATATTCATAATGAGAGTTGTACAGTTTAATTATGTGTATCAGATGCTGCAATGATATTTCCAATATCTCTAATAGCTTTCGGGAAAATGAGGAAGAAAGTCATGTTTTTATATAAAAATTAAGTTTCATTTTACTGCGTAATTATTAGTCATAGAACAAATATTCATAATGACAGTTGTACAGTTTAATTAGGTGTATCAGATGCTGCAATGATATTTCCAATATCTCTAGTAGCTTTCGAGAAAATGAGGAGGAAAGTCATGTTTTTATATAAATATTAAGTTTAATTTTACTGCGTAATTATTAGCCATAGAACAAATATTCATAATATCAAATGTACAGTTTCTTTAGGTGTATCAGATGCTGCAATGATATTACCAATATCTCTAATAGCTTTCGAGAAAATGAGGAGGAAAGTCATGTTTTTAAATAAATATTAAGTTTCATTTTACTGCGTAATTATTAGTCATAGAACAAATATTCATAATGACAGTTGTACAGTTTATTTAGGTATATCAGAATCTGCAATGATATTTCCAATATCTCTAATAGCTTTCGGGAAAATGAGGAAGAAAGTCATGTTTTTATATAAATATTAAGTTTCATTTTACTGCGTAATTATTAGTCATAGAACAAATATTCATAATTTCAGTTTTACAGTTTAATTAGGTCTATCAGATGCTGCAATGATATTTCCAATATCTCGAATAGCTTTCGAGAAAATGAGGAGGAAAGTCATGTTTTTATATAAATATTAAGTTTCATTTTACTGCGTAATTATTAGTCATAAAACAAATATTCATAATGACAGTTGTACAGTTTAATTAGCTGTATCAGATGCTGCAATGATATTTCGAATATTTCTAATAGCTTTCGGGAAAATGAGGAGGAAAGTCATGTTTTTATATAAATATAAAGTTTCATTTTACTGCGTTATTATTAGTCATAGAACAAATATTCATAATATCAGTTGTGCAGTTTAATTAGGTGTATCAGATGCTGCAAAGATATTTCCAATATCTTTAATGGCTTTCGAAAAATGAGGAGGAAATTCATGTTTTTAAATAAATATTAAGTTACATTTTGCTGCGTAATTATTAGTCATAGAACAAATATTCATAATGACAGTTGTACAGTTTATTTAGGTATATCAGAATCTGCAATGATATTTCCAATATCTCTAATAGCTTTCGGGAAAATGAGGAGGAAAGTCATGTTTTTATATAAATATTAAGTTTCATTTTACTGCGTAATTATTAGTCATAGAACAAATATTCATAATATCAGTTGTACAGTTTAATTAGGTCTATCAGATGCTGCAATTATATTTCCAATATCTCTAATAGCTTTCAAGTAAATGACGAGGAAAGTCATGTTTTTATATAAAAATACGGTTTTATTGTACTGCGTAATTATTAGTCATAGAACAAATATTCATAATATCAGTTGTACAGTAGAATTAGGTGTATCAGATGATGCAATGATATTTCCAATATCTCTAATAGCTTTCGAGAAAACGAGGAAGAAAGTAATTTAAAAAAAAGTAAAATTCACTATTTATTAGTACTAGTGAAAATATTCATAATGACAGTAGTAGATTTTAATTAGGTCTATCAGATGCTGCAATGATATTTCCAATATTTCTAATAGCTTTCGAGAAAATGAGGAGTAAAATCATGTTTTTATATAAATATTAAGTTTCATTTTACTGCGTAATTATTAGTCATAGAACAAATATTCATAATGACAGTTGTACAGTTTAATTAGGTGTATCAGATGCGTCAATAATATTTCCAATATCTCTAGTAGCTTTCGAGAAAATGAGGAAAGTCATGTTTTTATATAAATATTAAGTTTCATTTTACTGCGTAATTATTAGCCATAGAACAAATATTCATAATATCAAATGTACAGTTTAATTAGTTGTATCAGATGTTGCAATGATATTTCCAATATCTCTAATAGCTTACGAGAAAATGAGGAGGAAAGTCATGTTTTTAAATAAATATTAAGTTTAATTTTACTGCGTAATTATTAGTCATAGAACAAATATTCATAATATCAGTTTTACAGTTTAATTAGGTCTATCAGATGCTGCAATGATATTTCCAATATCTCTAATAGCTTTTGGGAAAATGAGGAGGAAAGTCATGTTTATATATAAATATTAAGTTTCATTTTAGTGCGTAATTATTAGTCATAGAACAAATATTCATAATGAAGGTTGTACAGTTTAATTAGGTATATCAGATGCTGCAATGATATTTCCAATATCTCTAATAGCTTTCGGGAAAATGAGGAGGAAAGTCATGTTTTTATATAAATATTAAGTTTCATTTTACTGCGTAATTATTAGTCATAGAACAAATATTTATAATATCAGTTGTACAGTTTAAATAGGTGTATCAGATGCTTCAATGATATTTCGAATATTTCTAATAGCTTTCTGGAAAATGAGGAGGAAAGTCATGTTTTTATATAAATATAAAGTTTCATTTTACTGCGTTATTATTAGTCATAGAACAAATATTCATAATATCAGTTGTACAGTTTAATTTGGTGTATCAGATGCTGTAATGATATTTCCAATATCTCTAATAGCTTTCGAGAAAATGAGGAGGAAAGTCATTTTTTAAAATAAATATTAAGTTTAATTTTACTGCGTAATTGTTAGTCATAGAACAAATATTCATAATGACAGTTGTATAGTTTAACTAGGTGTATCAGATGCTGCAATGATATTTCCAATATCTCTAATAGCTTTCGGGAAAATGAGAAAATTCATGTTTTTAAATAAATATTAAGTTTCATTTTACTGCGTAATAATTAGTCATAGAAAAAATATTCATAATATCAATTGTACAGTTTAATTAGGTGTATCAGCTGCTGCAATGATGTTTCCAATATCTCTAATAGCTTTCAAGAAAATAAGGAGGAAAGTTATGTTTTTAAATAAATATTAAGTTTCAATTTACTGCGTAATTATTAGTCATAGAACAAATATTCATAATATCAGTTGTATAGTTTAATTATGTCTATCAGATGCTGCAATTATATTTCCAATATCTCTAATAGCTTTCAAGTAAATGACGAGGAAAGTCATGTTTTTATATAAAAATACGGTTTTATTTTACTTCGTAATTATTAGTCATAGAACAAATATTCATAATATCAGTTGTACAGTCGAATTAGGTGTATCAGATGATGCAATGATATTTCCAATATCTCTAATAGCTTTCGAGAAAACGAGGAAGAAAGTAATTTAAAAAAAAGTAAAATTCACTATTTATTAGTACTAGTGAAAATATTCATAATGACAGTAGTAGATTTTAATTAGGTCTATCAGATGCTGCAATGATATTTCCAATATCTCTAATAGCTTTCGAGAAAATGAGGAGTAAAATCATGTTTTTATATAAATATTAAGTTTCATTTTACTGCGTAATTATTAGTCATAGAACAAATATTCATAATGACAGTTGCACAGTTTAATTAGGTGTATCAGATGCGTCAATAATATTTCCAATATCTCTAGTAGCTTTCGAGAAAATGAGGAGGAAAGTCATGTTTTTATATAAATATTAAGTTTCATTTTACCGCGTAATTATTAGCCATAGAACAAATATTCATAATATCAAATGTACAGTTTAATTAGTTGTATCAGATGTTGCAATGATATTTCCAATATCTCTAATAGCTTTCGAGAAAATGAGGAGGAAAGTCATGTTTTTAAATAAATATTAAGTTTAATTTTACTGCGTAATTATTAGTCATAGAACAAATATTCATAATATCAGTTTTACAGTTTAATTAGTACTATCAGATGCTGCAATGATATTTCCAATATCTCTAATAGCTTTCAGGAAAATGAAGAGGAAAGTCATGTTTATATATAAATATTAAGTTTCATTTTAGTGCGTAATTATTAGTCATAGAACAAATATTAATAATGAAGGTTGTACAGTTTAATTAGGTATATCAGATGCTGCAATGATATTTCCAATATCTCTAATAGCTTTCTGGAAATTGAGGAGGAAAGTCATGTTTTTATATAAATATAAAGTTTCATTTTACTGCGTTATTATTAGTCATAGAACAAATATTCATAATATCAGTTGTACAGTTTAATTAGGTGTATCAGATGCTGCAATGATATTTCCAATATCTCTAATAGCTTTCGGGAAAATGAGGAAAGTCATGTTTATATATAAATATTAAGTTTCATTTTACTGCGTAATTATTAGTCATAGAACAAATATTCATAATGACAGTTGTACAGTTTAATTAGGTGTATCAGATGCTGCAATGATATTTCCAATATCTCTAATAGCTTTCGGGAAAATGAGGAGGAAAGTCATGTTTATATATAAATATTAAGTTTCATTTTACTGCGTAATTATTAGTCATAGAACAAATATTCATAATGACAGTTGTACAGTTTAATTAGGTGTATCAGATGCTGCAATGATATTCCCAATATCTCTAATAGCTTTCGGGAAAATGAGGAGGAAAGTCATGTTTTTATATAAATATTGAGTTTCATTTTACTGCGTAATTATTAGTCATGAAACAAATATTCATAATTACAGTTGTATAGTTTAATTAGGTGTATCAGATGCTGCAATGATATTCGCAATATTTCTAATAGCTTTCGGGAAAATGAGGAGGAAAGTCATGTTTTTATATAAATATTAAGTTTCATTTTACTGCGTAATTATTAGTTATAGAACAAATATTAATAATTTCAGTTTTACAGTTTAATTAGGTCTATCTGATGCTGCAATGATATTTCCAATATCTCTAATAGCTTTCGAGAAAATGAGGAGGAAATTCATGGGTTTATATAAATATTAAGATTTATTTTACTGCGTAATTATTAGTCATAGAACAAATATAAATAATGACAGTTGTACAGTTTAAATAGGTGTATCAGATGCTGCAATGATATTTCAAATATCTCTAATAGCTTTCGGGAAAATGAGATGGAAATTCATGTTTTTAAATAAATATTAAGTTTCATTTTACTGCGTAATTATTAGTCATAGAAATAATGTTCATATTATCAGTTGTACAGTTTAATTAGGTGTATCAGCTGCTGCAATGATATTTCCAATATCTCTAATAGCTTTTAAGAAAATGAGGAGGAAAGTCATGTTTTTAAATAAATATTAAGTTTCATTTTACTGCGTAATTATTAGTCATAGAACAAATATTCATAATAGCAGTTGTAGAGTTTAATTTAGTCTATCAGATGCTGCAATTATATTTCCAATATCTCTAATAGCTTTCAAGTAAATGACGAGGTAAGTCATGTTTTTATATAAAAATACGGTTTTATTTTACTTCGTAATTATTAGTCATAGAACAAATATTCATAATATCAGTTGTACAGTCGAATTAGGTGTATCAGATGATGCAATGATATTTCCAATATTTCTAATAGCTTTCGAGAAAACGAGGAAGAAAGTAATTTAAAAAAAAGTAAAATTCACTATTTATTAGTACTAGTGAAAATATTCATAATGACAGTAGTAGATTTTAATTAGGTCTATCAGATGCTGCAATGATATTTCCAATATCTCTAATAGCTTTCGAGAAAATGAGGAGTAAAATCATGTTTTTATATAAATATTAAGTTTCATTTTACTGCGTAATTATTAGTCATAGAACAAATATTCATAATGACAGTTGCACAGTTTAATTAGGTGTATCAGATGCGTCAATAATATTTCCAATATCTCTAGTAGCTTTCGAGAAAATGAGGAGGAAAGTCATGTTTTTATATAAATATTAAGTTTCATTTTACCGCGTAATTATTAGCCATAGAACAAATATTCATAATATCAAATGTACAGTTTAATTAGTTGTATCAGATGTTGCAATGATATTTCCAATATCTCTAATAGCTTTCGAGAAAATGAGGAGGAAAGTCATGTTTTTAAATAAATATTAAGTTTAATTTTACTGCGTAATTATTAGTCATAGAACAAATATTCATAATATCAGTTTTACAGTTTAATTAGTCTATCAGATGCTGCAATGATATTTCCAATATCTCTAATAGCTTTCGGGAAAATGAAGAGGAAAGTCATGTTTATATATAAATATTAAGTTTCATTTTAGTGCGTAATTATTAGTCATAGAACAAATATTAATAATGAAGGTTGTACAGTTTAATTAGGTATATCAGATGCTGCAATGATATTTCCAATATCTCTAATAGCTTTCTGGAAATTGAGGAGGAAAGTCATGTTTTTATATAAATATAAAGTTTCATTTTACTGCGTTATTATTAGTCATAGAACAAATATTCATAATATCAGTTGTACAGTTTAATTAGGTGTATCAGACTCTGCAATGATATTTCCAATATCTCTAATAGCTTTCGGGAAAATGAGGAGGAAAGTCATGTTTATATATAAATATTAAGTTTCATTTTACTGCGTAATTATTAGTCATAGAACAAATATTCATAATGACAGTTGTACAGTTTAATTAGGTGTATCAGATGCTGCAATGATATTTCCAATATCTCTAATAGCTTTCGGGAAAATGAGGAGGAAAGTCATGTTTATATATAAATATTAAGTTTCATTTTACTGCGTAATTATTAGTCATAGAACAAATATTCATAATGACAGTTGTACAGTTTAATTAGGTGTATCAGATGCTGCAATGATATTCCCAATATCTCTAATAGCTTTCGGGAAAATGAGGAGGAAAGTCATGTTTTTATATAAATATTGAGTTTCATTTTACTGCGTAATTATTAGTCATGAAACAAATATTCATAATTACAGTTGTACAGTTTAATTAGGTGTATCAGATGCTGCAATGATATTCGCAATATTTCTAATAGCTTTCGGGAAAATGAGGAGGAAAGTCATGTTTTTATATAAATATTAAGTTTCATTTTACTGCGTAATTATTAGTCATAGAACAAATATTAATAATTTCAGTTTTACAGTTTAATTAGGTCTATCAGATGCTGCAATGATATTTCCAATATCTCTAATAGCTTTCGAGAAAATGAGGAGGAAATTCATGGGTTTATATAAATATTAAGTTTTATTTTACTGCGTAATTATTAGTCATAGAACAAATATTAATAATGACAGTTGTACAGTTTAAATAGGTGTATCAGATGCTGCAATGATATTTCAAATATCTCTAATAGCTTTCGGGAAAATGAGATGGAAATTCATGTTTTTAAATAAATATTAAGTTTCATTTTACTGCGTAATTATTAGTCATAGAAATAATGTTCATATTATCAGTTGTACAGTTTAATTAGGTGTATCAGCTGCTGCAATGATATTTCCAATATCTCTAATAGCTTTTAAGAAAAAAGGAGGAAAGTCATGTTTTTAATAAATATTAAGTTTCATTTTACTGCGTAATTATTAGTCATAGAACAAATATTCATAATAGCAGTTGTAGAGTTTAATTTAGTCTATCAGATGCTGCAATTATATTTCCAATATCTCTAATAGCTTTCAAGTAAATGACGAGGTAAGTCATGTTTTTATATAAAAATACGGTTTTATTTTACTGCGTAATTATTAGTCATAGAACAAATATTCATAATATCAGTTGTACAGTCGAATTAGGTGTATCAGATGATGCAATGATATTTCCAATATCTCTAATAGCTTTCGAGAAAACGAGGAAGAAAGTAATTTAAAAAAAAGTAAAATTCACTATTTATTAGTACTAGTGAAAATATTCATAATGACAGTAGTAGATTTTAATTAGGTCTATCAGATGCTGCAATGATATTTCCAATATCTCTAATAGCTTTCGAGAAAATGAGGAGTAAAATCATGTTTTTATATAAATATTAAGTTTCATTTTACTGCGTAATTATTAGTCATAGAACAAATATTCATAATGACAGTTGCACAGTTTAATTAGGTGTATCAGATGCGTCAATAATATTTCCAATATCTCTAGTAGCTTTCGAGAAAATGAGGAGGAAAGTCATGTTTTTATATAAATATTAAGTTTCATTTTACCGCGTAATTATTAGCCATAGAACAAATATTCATAATATCAAATGTACAGTTTAATTAGTTGTATCAGATGTTGCAATGATATTTCCAATATCTCTAATAGCTTTCGAGAAAATGAGGAGGAAAGTCATGTTTTTAAATAAATATTAAGTTTAATTTTACTGCGTAATTATTAGTCATAGAACAAATATTCATAATATCAGTTTTACAGTTTAATTAGGTCTATCAGATGCTGCAATGATATTTCCAATATCTCTAATAGCTTTCGGGAAAATGAAGAGGAAAGTCATGTTTATATATAAATATTAAGTTTCATTTTAGTGCGTAATTATTAGTCATAGAACAAATATTAATAATGAAGGTTGTACAGTTTAATTAGGTATATCAGATGCTGCAATGATATTTCCAATATCTCTAATAGCTTTCTGGAAATTGAGGAGGAAAGTCATGTTTTTATATAAATATAAAGTTTCATTTTACTGCGTTATTATTAGTCATAGAACAAATATTCATAATATCAGTTCTACAGTTTAATTAGGTGTATCAGATGCTGCAATGATATTTCCAATATCTCTAATAGCTTTCGGGAAAATGAGGAGGAAAGTCATGTTTATATATAAATATTAAGTTTCATTTTACTGCGTAATTATTAGTCATAGAACAAATATTCATAATGACAGTTGTACAGTTTAATTAGGTGTATCAGATGCTGCAATGATATTTCCAATATCTCTAATAGCTTTCGGGAAAATGAGGAGGAAAGTCATGTTTATATATAAATATTAAGTTTCATTTTACTGCGTAATTATTAGTCATAGAACAAATATTCATAATGACAGTTGTACAGTTTAATTAGGTGTATCAGATGCTGCAATGATATTCCCAATATCTCTAATAGCTTTCGGGAAAATGAGGAGGAAAGTCATGTTTTTATATAAATATTAAGTTTCATTTTACTGCGTAATTATTAGTCATGAAACAAATATTCATAATTACAGTTGTACAGTTTAATTAGGTGTATCAGATGCTGCAATGATATTCGCAATATTTCTAATAGCTTTCGGGAAAATGAGGAGGAAAGTCATGTTTTTATATAAATATTAAGTTTCAATTTACTGCGTAATTATTAGTCATAGAACAAATATTAATAATTTCAGTTTTACAGTTTAATTAGGTCTATCTGATGCTGCAATGATATTTCCAATATCTCTAATAGCTTTCGAGAAAATGAGGAGGAAATTCATGGGTTTATATAAATATTAAGTTTTATTTTACTGCGTAATTATTAGTCATAGAACAAATATTAATAATGACAGTTGTACAGTTTAAATAGGTGTATCAGATGCTGCAATGATATTTCAAATATCTCTAATAGCTTTCGGGAAAATGAGATGGAAATTCATGTTTTTAAATAAATATTAAGTTTCATTTTACTGCGTAATTATTAGTCATAGAAATAATGTTCATATTATCAGTTGTACAGTTTAATTAGGTGTATCAGCTGCTGCAATGATATTTCCAATATCTCTAATAGCTTTTAAGAAAATGAGGAGGAAAGTCATGTTTTTAAGTAAATATTAAGTTTCATTTTAC
>JAPQNM010000033.1:3747497-3769997 GCA_029783475.1 Metacarcinus magister
TACAAGAAAACAAAACCAAAACCAGAAATTTGATATTAGTTGTATAAACATATAATCAGTTATTAACATTAACACCAACACCATGTATCACGATAACAGACAACATGAGTCGCCAACCTGCAGTAGCATAGCGGTGTTTGAGAAGCAACTGCTCTTATGAACCTCGCACACCTTTATATACCTGCATCTGAGCGCCGCCACACCTCTTCCACAAGGATTCCAGGTGCTCGTGGCATACGTATTGCCAGGCGCACCTCACCCAAGACACACTCTGCCGAGCTTATTGAGTCATGCGCTTGCGTTTGGGGCGTGACCCGGCGTGGCGTGATTGCAAAGGCACGGGTCAGGTCAAGATCAGGTGCACGTCACGGATGGGTTGGGTCATGTACTCGTTTGGCTTCCTGGATCAAGGGTGTTGTGTTGCCTGAGGATGTTGATGTTGATGTTTCAGTGTGTTGTGTTCTGTTTGTGTTTCTTGTTTTTTGCTATTATAATTATTATTATTATTATTATTATTATTATTATTATTATTATTATTATTATTATTATTATTATCATTGTCATCATCATCACAACGATTATTCTTTTCTCGTTTACGATATCGATAATAGTTTTTTTGTTCCGTCTTTCCTCTCTCTCACTGACGTAACAAAACTTGCAGCGTCATAACATCATACATACATACGTACTTTACCTTCATCTCGATGGCTTGATCCTCACGAAGCAACAGAAGGTTCAGTCACTTTCACGTGTTGTAATACTGTTGTTAATAATTGTCAGAAAACTTATATTAAGCATCAGAACTTTCATCCTTTCAAGACACTTTTCTCCCTTGGGTCAACAACTTATATTTCCCCCGAGAATGAAGCACAACTCCTGCTTCCACACCTGCATTTTATTATTCGTTCGTTGCCCCACATGAGAGACAAACCTGATGGAGGAAATGTGTGACCAGAACTTGAATAAAGGTTTCAATCATGAGGCAACATTTAGACCTTTAGTGAGGAGGATCAACACATTTCTAGTACTGCATATATTGCCCTTAATCTCTTGGCAGTCATGTTTAAAAAAAATTTTTTTATTAACTGGGTAACAACTGAGTGAACTTATTTTCTTCTTTCTCTTTTTGAAGCCGTGAACCAGTCTCATAAATAAAGAGAAAAAAGAGCGAGAAGCGAAGCGTTGTACTTTTTTCTCTCCTTTCCGTTATTGCATAAGAGTCTACCGCAAGGCACCTCTCACTCTCCCTTCCCCGTTTTCTTTTCGTTGCGTACAAACACAATTTCCGTTGTTTTCTCAAGGACTTTGATGTTACGGAACAGAGCAATGGTTTCCTGTTCTCCTGTCTCATGTTTGTTATTTTGATGTTCTTTTTACACTTAACGGGAAACAGAGTGAGGTGTAGGAAGTAGGAAGATTTTTATTATTTGGGTCATTTGGAAGTCGAAGGGATGACTCGTGTACCTGAAGACACTCCTGTGACTATTAAACAAAACAGCATCGCCTTCCTTGATACGTGTTTCTTTTTTTCTCTCTTAAGAGTTATTTATAGACACCCGCGATACTTAAGATTGAATGATAAATGATTAGATACATTGATAAATAAATAAAGTGATGAACATATATAAAGGAAAAGAAAATGAAGAAGACAATACACAACGCAACATTCCGTAATAATCAATACTTTCCTTGCAACTTATCATAATGAATTGAACTTGTACACTGGATTACCGGTTATTGCTTTTTGTTCACTTCTCGAAAGAACCAACAATGAAACTCGTTTCCAAAATTTCCTGATGGGGCAGAGAGAGAGAGAGAGAGAGAGAGAGAGAGAGAGAGAGAGAGAGAGAGAGAGAGAGAGAGAGAGAGAGAGAGAGAGAGAGAGAGAGAGAGAGAGAGAGAGAGAGCCTTCATACCAGCTCGTGGCCAAAGTGCTGGAAAATAAGCAATGTAGTACCAGTCCATAAGAAAGGTGGAAAATGTGAAGCACAAATTTACTGCCTTGTGTCCCTGCTGCCGGTGCTTAGCAAAATGATGGAGACTGTGGTGGCAACACTTGCTCTGCACCAGATAGGTATGTGGGAGGTCAGCGGCAAACCTGCACCTGCTGCTGGCTACTGAACTCTGTGCCGCCCTGGACCAAAGCAAGTCCACTGCCTTCGTGGCGTCAGATATTGGAGGCGCCTTTGACCGGGTGTGGCAGTGGCCTTGGTCACTAAGCTCCGAGCCGCCACCGTAAATGGGGCGTGGCACTTCTGCCACTCCTCAGGGACTTATCATTAGTACAAGGATCAGAGTCAGACTTCAAGATAGAGAGCACTAGTAATGTAACTTTTAGCCTGCAAGTTACTTAACACAATATAATGTTGAAGGTAACTTTTCTGCAAACTTGGGGTGGCGGTAGCTAGCATGCGGACAAGACGAGCTCAGAGTCTCTAGTTCAAGTCTCGTGACAGGCTAGATACTTTTCTTTAAAAAAAAAAAAACGCTGAGTGGCCAAAGATCACCCACATGCTGCCATCATTATCCTCGACTGGGACTGCAAAGTCAAATGCATTGAGGAACTTCCGCGGGCAGCATGAATCCCTCAGCAAGAAACGAGGCGTCACTTTAAAAAATCTAACCTGCGCTACTAACGGGCGGAGGCCGACCATCCAAAGCCTCCGTCAAGCCTACCGGCGCCATAGGACCAAGACATAAAAATAAAAAGAAAGAAAAAAAAAACTTACCTAGTATGAGTAAAAAAAATAAAGGAAGAGAGAGAGAGAGAGAGAGAGAGAGAGAGAGAGAGAGAGAGAGAGAGAGAGAGAGAGAGAGAGAGAGAGAGAGAGAGAGAGAGAGAGAGAGAGAGAGAGAGAGAGACTAAACCTGGCAGCAAAATTGTAAAAAAACAAACCTGCTAAGCTGCCACTGATTTCCTGCCCTGAGAAACAGCATGACGCAATACGTCACATCCCTGAGATCATCTTCATGGCTTCCCACTCTCTCCCACAAACCCTGCCCGCCCTCGTGCCTAGTAGATCCTGTTTTAAGCACTGACATTTCATCTACTTCAGGAGTGGCACGTGGTCTGGTCATTGACGGTTGCTTTGTATAGTCACGCGTGCCCCTGAAGACACGTCACGCCGGAGAGATGATCGAGAGAACACGTGGCTTCCTTCCCACCACAAAAAATCAAGTGTAGTTTTTGTGTGATGTCCTACCTGCCTCAGATTCCTTGGTTGTCTCACCGACTTGCTTTGCCCCATTCTACTATTTTGTTGATTCAGGACGGGTTAAAGCAAGGGCAGGAAACTGGTGATACTGCACACACACATACACAAACATGCACACACACAAACACACACACAAAGAGAAGAAAAAAAAAGGGGAACTGCTTTTGGAGTCTTCTTGAAAGTGAAAGTTGAAAATGAGTATCAGTCTCATGAACACTGGCTCCGGCGTGTCTTGTTTTTGGTCAATATCTCGACTTTTCTTGCCTCTGATCTTCACTAGGTCGAGGTGGCCACGCAACCCGTCCAGTCCACCCTTCATTGCCGCACCGGGAATGGGGTTGCGGACAGTGCTGCCATCTCTTGTTTCTTATGCATTTTATTGTTTCTTTAATTTCCCTCCTTGCATGTGTGATTGATGGTGGTGGTTTGCGTTTTTCCTCCTTATTGCGTAAAACTATTAACGAAGAGTGTTTTATTAATATGTACGATTTCCAGTTTTTTTCATGTAGATGTCTAGTGTCCAGCGACGTGTAGCAAAAAGCGTGTTTATAGAGAACGGGTGTCATGCAGCATCAGAGAGAACGTAGTTTCTGAAAGAGATACTTAAACAATACTAACTGAAAATATATATAAAGTATACGCGTTTTATGAAATATTGTATGGTTGTAAACGATGAAACAAACTTGAAAATAAAAGAAATTGGACATTCCCTTAAACGTGGCCAAAAACAACCTTACATGTCTTAGTTTGCGAGATGATTTATAAAATATAAATAACCAGCACGTGAGGCAACTTGTAGTTTTTGTTCCCGGCATCCAGCTCTTTAATGTTGTAACTCATAAAAGTCCCTCGTGTGATGTGGAGGTGTGTCCTTGGTTGTCCTCGTTGTTCAGGTATCATTCGATGAGTTTGAAGCTTCACATGCGGTGCTTCGGTCGTTGGTTCGATATTGATTAGTTTAAGACGGAATGTTTTTGTGGCATGAACTGTTATGTTGAACTTTAAACACGTTCTTTCTATTAGTTTCTTCTTATTTTTATTTCTTTATTTAGATTATATTGTATTTTATTACTTGTATCATTGAAGCGTTATCTATATTACAACTTGAAAAACTTTAACTGTTCATAAGCAAATTGTTGAAGATCAATAAAATTATATACTTTCTTTTTCGCTTCGAGTCAGTCATGATAACCTAATTATATTTGTTTTATGATGTTTGGCTTCTCAATGTTTCTATTATTAACACAAACTTTTATAATATCGAGTACATGATTATTTATATATATATATATATATATATATATATATATATATATATATATATATATATATATATATATATATATATAAAGTCACTGGGACATTGGTGTTGTAAGACTGCATAGTAAACTAAACTATTATGTAAGACACAACGACCTGGAAGATATATTATTACTATTATTAATTGTATGCATTCATTTATTTTCTCTTTATTGGCCTTCAATAGTATCAATGAACATAAACAATTGATATAAACTGGACGAGGCATCACTCTAGATTCAGACTCTCATCACTCATCATTACAATTGGTGTTAAAAAGGTCACCAAGATAAAGCAAAAGTCAATGTCAAGGTTACGTGTCCGAATGTGTGTGTGTGTGAGTGTGTGAGGGAGTACGTGAGTGAAGACAATATTACATTAGACAAAGTAGCGTGTGTCGTGAGCTTCCTGACCTTCGCTTCACTCCCTCACTCTCTTCCGCCGCCACCTCACGCTTTCCTCCTTCAGTGGAATGATCAGCAGGTCACTCCGCCTTGTTGAGCTAATGACTGCGCGCGTGACGTATGTTTGATGAAATGGCAAGCGACGGGAGACTTGAGACCTGATGAAGCGTGGCGTGGCGTGGCGTGGCGGAACGGGACGGGACGGGACGGGACGGGACGGGACGGGACGGGACGGGACGGGACGGGACTGGACTGGACGGGACGGGACGGGACGGGAAGAGGGCGGGGCGGTCAAGAGAGAGAGTTGAAATAATCTTTTAAGGACCTTCCAAACGGGTACACAAGCGGCAAAATTGTGTTCGCATTTCGTCAAGTTTTACATTCCATAATTTCCTTTTGAGCACCAACGCCACCACGCCCTCCGCACGTTCCCTCTTTCCAGCCGCCCCTCAAGCCTCCACCCTCTTTCCTTTTATCTTCCTCACACTCTCGCAAGTCTTCCAGCCCCGCCAGCATTCTCCCCACCCTGTTACGGCCCCGGAGGAAGGTAACACAGCCCACCTCGTGTAGATAACGCCGCAGGAGACCACTGTGTTGAAAATTGCGTGCTGGAAAAGGAGAAAGGGAGACAAGATAAGATGGAAGGAGGAAAAGGAAGAGAAGGGAAGATAAGATAGAAAGAGAGAAAAAAAGGAAAGGGAAGAAGGTTAGGTAAGAGAGCGATCATAAATACGAGGGAATGTGATACCTGGAGGAGATTCAGGTATATTGAAACGAAAGTAACATTTTGTAATAACTGCAAAATATAATATGAAAGGGAAGAATATAAGACAGATGAATACCACTAATACTTAACATGATTATCTTGAATTGTTTAAAGAGGAAATCACTTGTTTATTTCACTCCCGAATTACTTAGGGTTGTCGCGGGGTTAATTGTAATTCACGAGTCTAGTGGGAAAAAATTCGTTTACGAAATATATATTCTAGAGATAATTGTTGCCTCTGGGTTAGCTGGGGTAAAGTATTTTTTTCCCGTCCGATCATCTTATATACGGAAAAAAATGTATTTCCCCCACCACCACCACCACCACCACCACCACCATCACCATCACCATCACCATCACCATCACCATCACCATCACCACCACCACCACCACCACCACCACCACCCTGCGCACGGTGATGCAAGGCGCGTTGTATTATGTATATATATCTTTGACATTTCTTTTCTCTCAAATGTGATTTATATAAATTCTATGATGTTTCCTTTGATTATGTATATATGTTATACACATATACACATATCTAAGAAAATAGTGTTCCCAAATATAGCACAGTTGTTGCTATTCAAAATGCAATTACCAAAAAAAAAATTATGACTATATTATTATAAGAGTTTATAGACCTACAACATGGTAAAAAAAGATGGTCACACACAAAAAAAAAATTTTGCAACTATTTAATTCAAACTTGGCCAAGAATAATCTCTTACACCTAGTTTCTTGTATGAAAATCTCAGCTCAATTATTTTTTAAGGAGGTTCTACCGCTGCCCCGTTGAATAATGTGGAAGTTTGGATAGAGAATGTGTAGCAGTGTGTGATTCTGATGTGGTGGTGGTGGTGGTGGTGGTGGTGATGGTGATGGTGATGGTAATGGTGGTGGTGGTGGTGGTGGAGGTGATGGTGTCAAGTTGACCCTCGTGAACTAGTGGAGAAAGGTGGATTAGCACGACTGGTGGTGCTAAGTGGAGCGCGAAGACTCATGCCTCAATGATAATAATAATAATGAAAATAATGTTAGTATTATTAAGTTACTTACTGAATTGCCTATAATTTTTTAAGTATATCTTGGGGGGGGGGAAAAATAACAAGCTAGTCACCATTGTTTTTGCATCATGAGAATTGGATCAGTAACAACAACCATCAAAAAACAATCCTAAATTCCGTTGCACCAATGAAACACAAATAAGACACTGGATTCAGAAGAACGTTTATTCTCATCATTTTTCATGCATACAAAAATAAATAAATAAATCTACGGACTGAACAAGATACAAAATGAAATTGAATCCGAGTTAGGCGGAGACGAGAGGAAGAGAGAAAAGAGTGAAACCAGATAGCCAGCCAGGCACACGGACCCGACAGGTGTGTGTGTGTGTGTGTGTGTGTGTGTGTGTGTTTGGGTGGGTCCTACGCGCCACAGGTAGATAGGTGTGGGTTCAGACGCCACCGCAAAGGCACTGACCGGGCGGGGAAAGTTAAGAGGGAGGAATGGTAGGTAAGTGGGGACCTTGGTGGGTAGGGGCGGGGCGTTGTGTAGCGGGCAGTGCATGCGTCAGTGGGTTTGGTATGCGGTCCTGCCTTTGCTCTACTTCCCATACCCGTAGGAAGGTTTAGGAGGACCGTAGGACTCCCTGGACTCCTCGGACGATGGGTACTGAGCCTCTCCCTCGTATGTAACCTCAGCGATGTAGCCAGAGTCACCTTCAACGTAGTAAGTCACAGTCTGCAGGCGGCCGTCGGGGAGCTGCACGGAGTAGGAGCCCTTGGTGTTGTCGTACTCGCGGTTCTCTTGGTGGTCGAAGTTGTTGCCATTGTAGTCGTCCCTCACCTCCCAGTTGAAGTTGTACACAGGGGGAGCCACCTCCTCGGACGATTCCTGGTGGGAAGAAGGGATGATGGGGTCTTTGTGTGGTACTAAAAGTGGTAGTAGTAGTAGTAGTAGCAGTAGTAGTAGTGATGGTGGTGGTATTAGTGGAGGAAGAAGATGAAGCAGGAATTGAAGAGGAGGAAAAGGAGGAGGAGGAGAAGGAAGAGGCGATGGACTAGAAAAGAAAAGATTGCCGGTAAAAGTATACTAAAGCCTTTTTTCTCACATCCATGACTGGACATAAGCTGGACGGGTCACCTTTCCGCCAGCAAGTGTGTGTGCGTGTGTGTGATGGGCACGTAAAACTAGTCTAGGAGGCAACTCTGAAATTAGATCATTCACCCCTCACTGGCACGACCCGATGCTGCCTCCTTCACTGCATCAAAAAACAAAGGTTACCCCTCGAGAGAGAGAGAGAAAAGGAATTGAAAAGAAAAAAAAAGAAATTGAATATTGAAGAAAGAAAACAAAACTGAAAAGAAATGTATCGTATTTACTTACTAAAAAAAAAAAAAAAACGCCAGAAATAGATTTAGTTTATCTTCATCACTATACTTTTCTTTCTTTCAAAACAAAACAAAAACGTATGTGGGTTGTGGACTTACCGGGGCGCCATACACGGGCCTTGGTGGTGGTGGTGGTGGTGGTGGGGCGCCATAGGAAGGGCGGGGCCTCCTATCAGCAGCCACTACACCCACCAACGCCAGTAGAAGCATGACCTGACGGAGGGGCAGAAGGGAGATGCTTCGTCAGTGGTGAAAGGAGAATGGATTAACGTTTTTGCATTCAGTGTTTCCGATTCTTGTCATATTCCTTTGTGTCGGAAATGTCAGAGTGTGTGTGTGTGTGTGTGTGTGTGTGTGTGTGTGTGTGTGTGTGTGTTTGTGTTTGTGTGTGTTGGACTCTTATCTAAGTTTCGTTATCATTTATTGTTTTTATTATTATTATTATTATTAGATGATTTTATAGGACATCAATTTAGGGAACAGTATCTCTCTCTCTCTCTCTCTCTCTCTCTCTCTCTCTCTCTCTCTCTCTCTCTCTCTCTCTCTCTCTCTCTCTCTCTCTCTCTCTCTCTCTCTCTCTCTCTCTGTCACACACTCTCTCCTTTTGCTCCTTTTGTGAGTACTCGTATAAACATTTCTGACAAGAGAATGCCTCACCCTCACAAGGGGTTCGGTTACCTTCTTCGGGAGATACCAAACCCTTTCACTCCACTCCTTTTTACCTGACTTCAATAAATAATTCCACCTTCAGCATCCACACTCACTTTTCCTGATGACTTGCTCCATCCATCCACTCACTCAACTAATTTTATCCTCTGGTTTTGCTTAACATTGAAACTGAAACATTTTAATATCCTTACTCCTACTACTACTACTACTACTACTACTACTACTACTACTACTACTACTACTACTACTACTACTACTACTACTACTACTACTACTCTTACTACTACTACAGCTTTTCTTTACCTTTCCGTTCATTGTACTGTTGCAAAAAGGAACCGGCCACAGAATGCTTCAACACACCTCCAAGTCCTCTTTATATATATACCTGCATGCACCTCTCTCTCTCTCTCTCTTTCTCGTTAACTACCTTCCCTTCCTTCCCCTCCCTTCCCTCCCTTCCCTCCCTGAATTACCCAGTGAACAAAAAACAAGAAAAGGTAAAGTAACGGGGGAAGAAAAAAAATTGGGAACACGTGGAAGCAGAAGAAAAAAGTTTAAGTTATTATTTAATGTGTTTCCAACGCTTCATTACAGCCGGGAATGAGGTTGAGGTTGGGCTGAGTGTGGCTGCGAGTGGTGTTGGGTCAGGGTTTGGGGTGTGGCAGGGCTGACTGAGTATGGTATGGTGAGGTGAGGTTAGGTTAGGTGAGGTGAGGTGAGGTGAGGGGAGGGGAGTTAAAGGTGTTATGAGTATAGTTTTGAGTGTGTGTTTTGCATATAAGGATTCTGCATAATTTTTCTTTTTAGTCTCTCTCTCTCTCTCTCTCTCTCTCTCTCTCTCTCTCTCTCTCTCTCTCTCTCTCTCTCTCTCTCTCTCTCTCTTTTACTTCCACCATTAACATACCCCATTTTCCTCCTCTAGATCGATCCATCCATCTCTTCTTCTCTCCCTTGATTAATTTTCCTCCCTTCCACTTCTCATCTTACCTACCTCCATCTTTCTTATTCCTTCTCTCTCCTTCCTCCTCCTACTCCCTCCTACACCTTTACCTGGGTCGGAGTGTTGCAAGAAGGGAGGAGGAGGAGGAGGAGAAGAGGAGGAGGAGGAAGAGAGAGGAATGGGGAGGGGCCAAGAGATGAGAGCCTGAGGTGGGTAAGTGAGGAAGGAGTAGGGCGGGGAGTAGATCTAGAAGAGGAGGAGGAGGAGGAGGAGGAGGAGGAGGAGGAGGAGGAGGAGGAGGAGACTAAAGGAGACGGGTGGGTGGGTGTTGCCTGCTCTCACTGGCGACCTTGGTGGTGTGATGGCGTTCTCAAGGTCATTTTTGTGTGTCCTCCTTTCCCTTTCTGTTTATCTTTTGTAATGTGTTAGTGTGTGTGCTCTCTCTTTCTATCTATCTATCTCTTTCTCTCTCTTTCTCTCTCTCTTTCTCTCTCTTTCTTTCTCTCTCTCTCTTTCTCTCTCTCTCTCTCTCTCTCTCTCTCTCTCTCTCTCTCTCTCTCTCTCTCTCTCTCTCTCTCTCTCTCTCTCTCTCTCTCTCTCTCTCTCTCTCTCTCTCTGTGTGTGTGTGTTTGTGTGTGTCCTTAAAGAGAGAGAGAGAGAGAGAGAGAGAGAGAGAGAGAGAGAGAGAGAGAGAGAGAGAGAGAGAGAGAGAGAGAGAGAGAGACGTTAAAGAGATCACTTTCACCTTAACAGGTCGCTTGCTCAACCTCGACGCACAGACATTAAAACAAAAAGTATTAGTCTCTCTCTCTCTCTCTCTCTCTCTCTCTCTCTCTCTCTCTCTCTCTCTCTCTCTCTCTCTCTCTCTCTCTCTCTCTCTCTCTCTCTCTCACTCTCTCTCTCTTTTCTGACCACAGCAGTAGTCAAGTCGCCCCAGATATTTGAAAAGAAGTGGCGCTGCGACTTTTTCACCAGATTCGTTCAGCAGCCTGTGATGTGCTTTGAAGAAAGTGGGGCAGGGCGGGCCGTGTGTGTGTGTGTGTGTGTGTGTGTGTGTGTGTGTGTGTGTGTGTGTGTGTGTGTGTGTGTGTGTGTGTGTGTGTGACGTTCAGAGGGCAGGTGCAGCTGTTCTCAGGTGGTGTTACTAAGACAGGAAGGGGAACAGTCTTTTAACAGCTCCTTGTGCTGCATTTATATTTTGCTAAGTGTGCTGTTATTGTCCTTACTTGTTTATTTCACAAAGTGAAATACGACGAACAACAAGAATTATTCAACAGGATGAAGATGAAATATAATAATCAAAATGATAAACAATATCCAGTTTATCTCAGAGTGAAGATATACCTTTGTCTTCCTCTGTTTTGTGGTGCCGATGGACAACACAAAACCTTCCGCCGCCACACCCGCCTCAGTATCCAACGCTGTCATATTCCTCCTCACAGAAAATAACAACATTGATGTAATGTTTATGTTCATTTTATTATCTATAACAGTTATTTGAATCACAGAACTTGGTTCACATTTATAAGGACATAGGGACACAAGATATGAAGGAGATGACGTCCTGTCAGGAAGCAACAGCCTCCGTCAGGGTCACGGCGAGTGACTGCAACCTTTGCAAACTCATCGTCGAGGCGACGAAGCTCACGCTGCAACGACGACGACTTGCACTGTTTGGAGTCGTGCTTTGGAGTCTAGTACTCATTAGAGCCACGGTAGCCATACCTGTAATTTGGCCTGTAGTACTCGCTGGAGCCTGAGCTGTACCTTGGCCTGTAGCGCTCGTTGGACTCATAAGAGTCGTAGTGAGCCTCGCCCTCGTAGCTGACGTCGGCCACGTAGCCAGAGTAGCCGTCGACGTAGTACTTCACCGTCTGCAGGCGGCCGTCGGGCAGGTGGTTGTAGTAAGTCCCTTCGGTGCGGTCACCGTCACGTGTCTCCCCGTGACCGAAGTTGTTGCCGTAGTAGTCCTTGACCTTGTAGCTGTAGTCGTACTTGGGCTCCTCGTACTCGTAGGACTCGTGGGATCCGTAAGATCTGTAGGGTTCCTGGTAGGAAAGAAAGTATGTAATTAGTGTGTGGTCGTGGTCGTCATATAGTCACTGTTGAGTCACAGTTGTGTTCCCGAGACACGCCCGGCAGCCACAGACATTTCAGGAAGTCCTTGTGGACCAAAAACTCTTGCAGGAGTGTGAACTGTGGGCGGGAGCCTTGGAGTTAGTGGCTGAGGTGCGTTCCTCGCCACCACTTGAGGTCAACACAATGGGTGTTGCCATTCGAGTCGGCGGAGACAGCGCGATACGTACCCGGTAACCTGAGGGTCGTCTGTCGGCGGCAGCGGCTGCCACAACGACTAGGAGGAGGAGTACCTGTGTGGAGGAGGAAGGTTGGTGAGACAGTGGCGGGAGGAGGCGAGAGTATTGAGGGTTGCATCAAGACGCCCCTCGAGGTGTCCAGACACCCTTATAGGCAGCATTTGAACAAGTGCAGGAGTGGAGTGGAGAAGCTGTGACTGTGTGGTGCTCACCTTAGCTGTCATTGTGTTGTGATGACGATGGTGGTTGTGTTCAGTGTGCAGACACAACCAGTATTTATACTTGTTTCCATTCTGAATCATTAGGAGGGGGGTGTCGCTCCCCGATCTTGCAAAGCTTGGTTACACCTTTCCTTTGACTGCTGGACGAGAAGAACAAGGCCGAGCAGAGAAAGTGCCTTCAACCGGTGCGTAGGTGAATTGCCTTTTCGGAAGCAGGTCACGAATGTCACGTGTCATGTTTTTTTTTTCAACATTTGGAATCTTCTTATGAGCTTTTTTTTCTTCAACAATTAGATTTGTGTTTCTTCAAACATTCAAAAGCGTCATGAATGTTCCAAGTAAAATTTGGAATCATTATTAGTTATTGATTTCTCGAAATTAAATCGTTTAAAATTTCTCTTCCTACATTCAATAGATACTTTCAGTTTTCATTAAATGCAAACATCCGAGTCACTCGATATACATATACATCAGCAACAGTGTGTCTTTTCTTTCTCTTTAGCTCTACCATCACATTTATCGTGAAGATTCTCTCAGGATTTCGCAGCAATTTTCTCTCATTAATTTTTATAATGTTCCTGCATTGCAGTAGCTCATCCATTAGCATCATCATTATTAGTCCATGCAGGACAAAAACCTCACCCAACCCTTACCAATCATCTCTCAGCTTCCTGCCTATTCCATGTTACTCTAGCTAAACTTCCTATCTCATCTCTCCATTTAGTTCTCCGTCTACACAACCTCCTTTTACCATCCCTGGGTTGCCATTCTGTTACTCTTACAGTCCATTTGTGTTTCGCATGCCGTGTCTCTCTCTCTCTCTCTCTCTCTCTCTCTCTCTCTCTCTCTCTCTCTCTCTCTCTCTCTCTCTCTCTCTTTCTCTTTCTCTCTCTCCAAGATGTCTTCAGCTTTAGTCTACTCCCTAATCCATGATGGTCTCTTCCTATCTCTCCCTGTTATGTCAAGCATTATTCTTTCCATTCCCCTTTGGGAACTTTGAAGTTTTCGTTCCAGGAATTTCGTAAGACTCCAGGTTTCTGATCCATAAGTTATATCTGGTAGAATGTACTAGTAGAATGTATATGCACACACACACACACGCATGCACGCATACACACACATACACACCGGCAACAGGCAAAACGCGTCTCTCACCCCCTTTTAGTCTTTTGACCGGCAGTGGGACGCGACACAGGAAGTGCCGAGCATAGCACCGCCTCTCATGCTGGGAAGAGGCAGCGCAGAGTCGACTAAACCGTCACCACCAACTTCTGCCACAATTACCACTTTTTGTGATTCCCCAGCAAGCGTGGAGCCCTTTCTACTCTACTTCCTCTTCCACTTCCACCCGTTCTACCCTCCACTCCCCCCTTTAAGTGTTCAGTCCTCAATGACATCAATCTGGAGTGAATTATTGAGCAGCTTAATAAATACTTAAGGTTGCCCTAAACGGTGCTGATTTTACACACTATTTTGTTAGCTTTTGTACCTGCCAGTATTCTGGTGTCACTGGCGAGTTGGCGAGCTGAGAAGTGATCAGGTACTTGAGCCTTCACACGGTGCTGGGTATTAGCTGGCGTTTTAGAAGAAAATTTTAAAGCCAGGCATCCAGTGTGATGACGTCGAAGGTGGTTGACGCAGGTCTTGTGCTCTGTGTACGAACCATCCAGGCTGTAATAATGACTAAAGTTCAGGAAAAAACACGAGTATGGATACGAAATTGTTTTCTTTTAATGACACTGCTTGGGTGTTATTCTTTCTACCGAATGAAGAAAGAGAAGTCAACACCAACTTTTTAAGATGAACATCGTAGAATTTAGAGTAAAGAGTGCAGCGAATGCCACATTAACTCACCCGATACACTGTAGAGCTAAACACAACTGCTGCTCCCTTGCGCATGTACACAAGGCACATTAATTTGTTGTGAAGTTAAACATGTATAACTTTATCAGCTTTGCTAGTGTTATGACATTGTTTGCTAGTGAAAAAACGCTTCTCAATTTAAAAGGTTGTGCAAGTGAATGCACAAGGGAATACAACGGAAGCCAGTGAACAGCGTTTGATCATCACCGTGTGAGACAGAATGTTCTGGGATTGATTACTTTTGATTTTCCTTAGGAGGCATAACATGACCCACCCTCTCTCCTCTCCCACAGCACTGACTTATTGTATTGTAACAGGAGCAGCTTATTGTGTGTGTGTGTGTGTGTGTGTGTGTGTGAGAGAGAGAGAGAGAGAGAGAGAGAGAGAGAGAGAGAGAGAGAGAGAGAGAGAGAGAGAGAGAGAGAGAGAGAGAGAGAGAGAGAGAGAGTTCTCTAATAATTTGTATTCTCTTGCAAATAATAATTTAGCAGTTAATACCAAACAAGGGTAATGGTAGTGATAATGATGATAGTAACAAAAGTTATTATCACTATTGTTATTGCTTGTTGTTACTACTGTTACGGATATTGCTAATATCTTGTTCATTATTGTTATATTACAATTATTATCATTGTTTTCTTTTATTGTGTTTGTTTGTTTGCCCAAAATGCTTTTTTGCTTATAAAGGGCAGTTTGCCTCTTGATTAATTTATTTTGAAAATCTGTGTATATAAGACAAATATAATAAAGTGTTTAAGAGAGAGAGAGAGAGAGAGAGAGAGAGAGAGAGTGTGTGTGTGTGTGTGTGTGTGTGTGTGTGTGTGTGTGTGTGTGTGTGTGTGTGTGTGTGTGTGTGTGTGTGTGTGTGTGTGTGTGTGACGTTCAGAGGGCAGGTGCAGCTGTTCTCAGGTGGTGTTACTAAGACAGGAAGGGGAACAGTCTTTTAACAGCTCCTTGTGCTGCATTTATATTTTGCTAAGTGTGCTGTTATTGTCCTTACTTGTTTATTTCACAAAGTGAAATACGACGAACAACAAGAATTATTCAACAGGATGAAGATGAAATATAATAATCAAAATGATAAACAATATCCAGTTTATCTCAGAGTGAAGATATACCTTTGTCTTCCTCTGTTTTGTGGTGCCGATGGACAACACAAAACCTTCCGCCGCCACACCCGCCTCAGTATCCAACGCTGTCATATTCCTCCTCACAGAAAATAACAACATTGATGTAATGTTTATATTCATTTTATTATCTATAACAGTTATTTGAATAACAGAACTTGGTTCACATTTATAAGGACATAAGGACACAAGATATGAAGGAGATGACGTCCTGTCAGGAAGCAACAGCCTCCGTCAGGGTCACGGCGAGTGACTGCAACCTTTGCAAACTCATCGTCGAGGCGACGAAGCTCACGCTGCAACGACGACGACTTGCACTGTTTGGAGTCGTGCTTTGGAGTCTAGTACTCATTAGAGCCACGGTAGCCATACCTGTAATTTGGCCTGTAGTACTCGCTGGAGCCTGAGCCGTACCTTGGCCTGTAGCGCTCGTTGGACTCATAAGAGTCGTAGTGAGCCTCGCCCTCGTAGCTGACGTCGGCCACGTAGCCAGAGTAGCCGTCGACGTAGTACTTCACCGTCTGCAGGCGGCCGTCGGGCAGGTGGTTGTAGTAAGTCCCTTCGGTGCGGTCACCGTCACGTGTCTCCCCGTGACCGAAGTTGTTGCCGTAGTAGTCCTTGACCTTGTAGCTGTAGTCGTACTTGGGCTCCTCGTACTCGTAGGACTCGTGGGATCCGTAAGATCTGTAGGGTTCCTGGTAGGAAAGAAAGTATGTAATTAGTGTGTGGTCGTGGTCGTCATATAGTCACTGTTGAGTCACAGTTGTGTTCCCGAGACACGCCCGGCAGCCACAGACATTTCAGGAAGTCCTTGTGGACCAAAAACTCTTGCAGGAGTGTGAACTGTGGGCGGGAGCCTTGGAGTTAGTGGCTGAGGTGCGTTCCTCGCCACCACTTGAGGTCAACACAATGGGTGTTGCCATTCGAGTCGGCGGAGACAGCGCGATACGTACCCGGTAACCTGAGGGTCGTCTGTCGGCGGCAGCGGCTGCCACAACGACTAGGAGGAGGAGTACCTGTGTGGAGGAGGAAGGTTGGTGAGACAGTGGCGGGAGGAGGCGAGAGTATTGAGGGTTGCATCAAGACGCCCCTCGAGGTGTCCAGACACCCTTATAGGCAGCATTTGAACAAGTGCAGGAGTGGAGTGGAGAAGCTGTGACTGTGTGGTGCTCACCTTAGCTGTCATTGTGTTGTGATGACGATGGTGGTTGTGTTCAGTGTGCAGACACAACCAGTATTTATACTTGTTTCCATTCTGAATCATTAGGAGGGGGGTGTCGCTCCCCGATCTTGCAAAGCTTGGTTACACCTTTCCTTTGACTGCTGGACGAGAAGAACAAGGCCGAGCAGAGAAAGTGCCTTCAACCGGTGCGTGGGTGAATTGCCTTTTCGGAAGCAGGTCACGAATGTCACGTGTCATGGTTTTTTTTCCAACATTTGGAATCTTCTAAGAGTTTTTTCAGAATTTGGAATTTCTTACGAGTTTTTTTCAGCTTTTTTATTTTTGTTTCTTCAAACATTCAGAAGCGTCATGTTTCAAGTAAAATTAAGAATCATTATGAGTTATTAATTTTTCAAAATTGAATCGTTTGGATTTTTTTCTTCTTACATTCAATAGATTTACTCGATATACATATACATCTGCAACAGTGTGTCTTTTCTTTGTCTTTAGCTCTACCTCACATTTTCTCATTACAGCATCGTGAAGATTCTCTCAGCATTTTGCAGCAATTTTCTCTCATTAATTCTTAAAATATTCCTGCATTGCAGTAGCTCATCCATCAGCATCATCATTATTAGTCCATGCAGGACAAAAACCTCACCCAACCCTTACCAATCATCTCTCAGCTTCCTGAAAGAAAGTCAACACCAAATTTTTAAGATGAACATTGTAGAATTTAGAGTAAAGAGTGCAGCGAATGCCACATTAACTCACCCGATACACTGTAGAGCTAAACACAACTGCTGCTCCCTTGCGCATGTACACAAGGCACATTAATCAAATCCATCAATCGCTGCTGCCTTTACACGGTGTTTATTTATACATGCAGCTCGTGAAATTAGCCAGTTTATAATTTGTTGTGAAGTTAAACATGTATAACTTTATCAGCTTTGCTAGTGTTATGACATTGTTTGCTAGTGAAAAAACGCTTCTCAATTTAAAAGGTTGTGCAAGTGAATGCACAAGGGAATACAACGGAAGCCAGTGAACAGCGTTTGATCATCACCGTGTGAGACAGAATGTTCAGGGATTGATTACTTTTCATTTTCCTTAGGAGGCATAACATGACCCACCCTCTCTCCTCTCCCACAGCACTGACTTATTGTATTGTAACAGGAGCAGCTTATTGTGTGAGAGAGAGAGAGAGAGAGAGAGAGAGAGAGAGAGAGAGAGAGAGAGAGAGAGAGAGAGAGAGAGAGAGAGAGAGAGAGAGAGAGAGAGAAAGAGAAAGAGAGAGAGAGAGTAGTAATAATAATAATAGTAATAATAATAAACGGTTTATTAACAAAGCAGTCATAGACTGAAAATACACATAGAAATTGAATGAATACTACTACTAACAGTAATACTAATGATAATACTATGAAAGATTGAATGTGTGTGTGCGTTTCTGTCTGTGTGTGTGTGTGTGTGTGTGTGTGTGTGTGTGTGTGTGTGTGTGTGTGTGTGTGTGTGTGTGTGTGTGAGGAGCGCCTCCACCCATATTTATTATCCGGGCAACACAGTGTGTGAGGGCAGCTGCACCCGCCTTCCCGCAGACTGCTGTGACGCTCAACCTGTGTACCTAATGTGTGCATTGCATGTGGAAGTACGTGTGCATGTGCACACGTACGTGTGTGTGTGTGTGTGTGTGTGTGTGTGTGTGTGCGACCATTAGGAAGGCGTGGGTGTTAGGCAACATGTGGTGGTGAATGCAGCCGCGTTGCCACGGACCACAGCCATGCTGATGCGTTGCCGAAGCCAGCATGTCTCTCGGGGCTCGCCTGAGAGTTCGGTGACGCGCCGTCCGAGCTCCTGAACAAGGCCGAGAAATGCGGGACCCATCACTCCTGTTGTCTCGACTGCAAGGGGCTCAAAGCGATAGCGCTGGGCCAGGGCCGCATACCGTGTGCGTTTTCGCAGCTCGGCGGCTCGAGCAGCTGCTCCGGGGTTGACTGCACAGTCGATTACATGGGTCGAACCGAAGGTGTTTGTGCATGTCGCGTCCCACAACAAGGATTTACCGGCGCTGAAGGGGTATACCGTCACCCCGTCTGGCCGCCGTCCATCGCCACGGTCCAAACCCTGGGGTTCGAGAAGCGCTGGGACTCCGGCGGCAGCTAGGCCACGACGGATCACGTCGTTGAGAGCGGCGTGGCGCGGTAACCTGCCCGGGTCACGGTGGCAGGAGAGCTGGTGGTGGCCAAGGCTGTCTGCCATGGCTCCGCATTTGCAGCGGTGTGGGAGGCAGACCGAAGTGCCTAGGCGTAGAGCTACACCGATACGGACGGCATCGTCGGGTAGAAGGAGTCCCAGGATCTCGATTTGGATGACTCCAAGCCAGGCTCCACTGTAGGGCTCGGCTGCAGCTAGCAGGCGGGCGCGATGAACCTGGTTTAGTACCGAAAGGAGTGTTTCCAGGCGGTTGCGGGAGGCTGCTTCGTCCAGTTGGCGTTGACTAACTGGCGCCGCCTCCTCGTTGAACTCGATGTTATGGTCTGGGCATTGGGTGTTTGAAAAGGTGTGGAGCGCTGAGGCGAGCAGGACTGATTCGTCGTTGCGGGAGCAACGTGTGTGTGTGTGTGTGTGTGTGTGTTCACTGGGATGGAACAGGACAGTGGACCTTCACGTCGCCCCTACAAGTGTGTTACGCCGCTTGTCACACTTCCTGGTCGATGAAAGTGTCTTGGCTGGAAGTTTTGTGTTCGACAGTTGGCTGATACATCTTGAAAAGCAGCGGCACTCAGCACTCAGCACTCAGCACTCAGCACTCAGCACTCAACACTCAACACTCACCACTCAACACTCAACACTCAACACTCATCACTCAACACTCATCACTCGACACTCGACACTCAACACTCAACACTCAACACTCAACACTCAACACTCAACACTCAACACTCAACACTCACCACTCAACACTCAACACTCAACACTCAACACTCAACACTCACCACTCAACACTCAGCACTCAACACTCAGCACTCAACACTCAACACTCACCACTCACCACTCAACACTCACCACTCAACACTCACCACTCAACACTCAACACTCAACACTCACCACTCAACACTCAGCACTCAACACTCACCACTCAACACTCAACACTCACCACTCAACACTCACCACTCAACACTCAACACTCAACACTCACCACTCAACACTCAACACTCACCACTCAACACTCAACACTCAACACTCAACACTCAACACTCACCACTCAACACTCAACACTCAACACTCACCACTCAACACTCAACACTCATCACTCAACACTCGACACTCAACACTCAACACTCACCACTCAACACTCAACACTCAACACTCAACACTCACCACTCAACACTCAACACTCAACACTCATCACTCAACACTCGACACTCAGCACTCAACACTCAACACTCAACACTCAGCACTCAACACTCAACACTCACCACTCAACACTCAACACTCAACACTCACCACTCAACACTCAACACTCACCACTCAACACTCACCACTCAACACTCAACACTCACCACTCACCACTCAACACTCAGCCACGGAAAGTTCCATTGAGAACGTCCCGCTGACAGCACATCTCATGTGTTCCGTGGTCGTGTTTTCATTAAGATTTAGTTGTGCAATGACAGAAATAAGCATGACTTAATATGTTTCACACTCCTAAGTTGTCATTGTTTTCAAGTTCAGTAGAAATTTTAAAAAAAAACTATATATTAGTGGCATTTCTACGTTCCATCACCAGTGTAATATAAATAGTAATGTACCACAACATATGATACTCGTGAAAAAAGCAGGAAGGCATTAAAGACCTGATGCTTTGAATAACGTAATGTATATATATATTTTTATACATCTTTGTATATAAAATATTCAGAATATATGAAAAGTATGAAAGTGAGAAGAACACTATGACATCAGAAACAGAGGACAAAATACATGGATTTCACGATGAGGTGAATGACTATATTTGAAGGTCAATGTCATGCACGGATCAACCGGGCACACGAAGGACACTTAATGGTACGTACCATAGTTATAGGTTGGACTGTACTTGATGTGGGGTTTGTAACTCGCCACGAAGGGAGACCCGTGTTTGGAGGACCTCTTCTCGCCTGAACCCTCGTGTGATTCGCCAGAATTGACTCCAACTTTGAAATTGTTGGTGGGTCTGAAGCCGTACAGAGGCATGTAGAAGGAGGTGGACTCCCCGGACTCACGAGCCCCAAGCTTGTACGAAGTTTTAGTCGTCTCATGGGAGTTAGATTTTTTCCAGGACTCTTTCGAGCCACTGGATTCAGAGCTGGACTCTTTTGACTCTTTTGACTCTTTTGACTCTTTTGACTCTTTAGATTCTTTAGATTCCTTTGACTCTTTAGATTCTTTTGACTCTTTAGATTCTTTAGATTCCTTTGACTCTTTAGATTCTTTTGACTCTTTAGATTCTTTAGATTCCTTTGACTCTTTTGACTCTTTAGATTCTTTTGACTCTTTAGATTCTTTTGACTCTTTAGATTCTTTTGACTCTTTAGATTCTTTTGACTCTTTAGATTCTTTTGACTCTTTAGATTCTTTTGACTCTTTAGATTCTTTTGACTCTTTAGATTCCTTTGACTCTTTTGACTCTTTAGATTCTTTAGATTCCTTTGACTCTTTAGATTCCTTTGACTCTTTAGATTCCTTTGACTCTTTAGATTCTTTTGACTCTTTTGACTCTTTAGATTCTTTTGACTCTTTTGACTCTTTAGATTCTTTTGACTCTTTTGACTCTTTAGATTCCTTTGACTCTTTTGACTCTTTAGATTCTTTAGATTCCTTTGACTCTTTAGATTCCTTTGACTCTTTAGATTCTTTTGACTCTTTTGACTCTTTAGATTCTTTTGACTCTTTAGATTCTTTTGACTCTTTTGACTCTTTAGATTCTTTTGACTCTTTAGATTCTTTTGACTCTTTAGATTCTTTTGACTCTTTTGACTCTTTAGATTCCTTTGACTCTTTTGACTCTTTAGATTCTTTTGACTCTTTAGATTCTTTTGACTCTTTTGACTCTTTAGATTCCTTTGACTCTTTTGACTCTTTAGATTCTTTTGACTCTTTTGACTCTTTAGATTCTTTTGACTCTTTTGACTCTTTAGATTCCTTTGACTCTTTTGACTCTTTAGATTCTTTTGACTCTTTTGACTCTTTAGATTCTTTTGACTCTTTAGATTCTTTTGACTCTTTTGACTCTTTGGAACTGGATTTTGACTCATCTGACTCACTAGAACTGGATTTTGACTCATCTGACTCACTAGAACTGGATTTTGACTCACTAGAACTGGATTTTGATTCACTAGAACTGGATTTGGACTCACTAGAACTGGATTTGGACTCATCAGACTCTTTGGAACTAGATTTTGACTCATCAGATTCACTTGAACCGGATTTGAACTCATTTGAAGCAGAGTTGAACCAAGATTTGTGTGTTTCATGTGAACCAGAGTTGAACAAAAAATCGCATGGTTCTTCACCGTCAGAGTCGAGCCAGGCTTTGAAGGCTTCTACTGAATCATGGTGCTTCTCACCGTAAGAAGCCTCACGCTTGATGCTGCTGTAGGACGCCGAGACGTTGATCTCCTCAGGATGCACGTGGTCGTGGTTGTGGTGCGTTGGGGTGGGTTTGACTGCAGCGGCACCACCTCGGTTTTCATTGCTATTCCTGTAGTAGTCATTACCTCCATGAGCGTATCCATACTTGGGTTCCTGTAACTTGTATCCATTGTAGGGTGGTCTGAAGTGATCTTGATTCGGGTCCTGGAAGTAAGAGAGAATTGTATCAGCTCAGTTGTATATAAGTTTCATGTCCGACACGCGTCCGGCAGCCACAGTCCTTATATGAACCCTCTGAGGACCAAAAGCTGAAAATGGAGTATGGAAAGGAAAAGGCGCAGCAATGCCTCCTTCCCCAGTCCTCCAAATCATCACACATGCGGTCCTGTCCTAGATTGTAGTAGTATGGGTGTTTACGTACGTGATGGGTGTAACGTTGTGGTCTGGCGGCTGATGCTGCAACCAGTGCCAGCAGGAGCAGCACCTGTGTGG
>JAPQNM010000033.1:3772497-3807497 GCA_029783475.1 Metacarcinus magister
ATACACTGACCCACATCCTAAGAAACTCTCCTCCTGCAGTGTGGTATTTTTTCCACTCACTAAGTGATACTTCTCAAGTTTGATCTTTTTTGGGGTAAGAAAAAACACCACTTTTACTTTGCAACATTTACTTCACTGACTTCTCCGAATAGATAGTAAAAAAATATATATAAATATGAATAGATAAGAGAGAAAAAATATAGAAATAATACAAAAAAATTAGTCTATGTCATGATACACCACAATGGATACTTAGTAGCATTTGACAGAAAGTACAAATATCATGGTATTTAAGATTTAGAAAGTGCATTCTTCACTAGTATAGAAACTGGTTTTTTTTAGTGGACACAGCACAAGCTTGAAGTGACCTTGATGTTCACAGTCGGGTCATTGCTCGTCTATTGATACATGTTTATCCGTGATTTAATGAAGGACAACAGGGCTTGTGGCGGTTGGAGAAAGTTATATCGTGTTTCTGATTAACAAAGCGGGAGTCATTGGGAGTTGCAGGATACAATACATCCTTTCAATGTAGATTGTTCTTGTTAATGCGGGTTGTAACGGATCGGAGACATGTAACTCGATATTAAATACTCCATGGATGACAGGAAGTCATCTTCGTCATCGTATTTAGACGCAGACTCTGAGGATTGAAATGTAGGTTGGTAGTACACGGCCTTGTGATGTCTCCTGGACTCTGAGGACTTTGAGTCCTTGGGCTCTTGCCTGAACGTGTGTGACTCACCCGACGAACCAAACCTAAATCTGACCGTGTCGTCTATGCGTGCCTCCCGGGGACTGAACCTAAACCTGGACCCACTAGACTCTCGGGAGCGTGATGATCCTGGACGTGGCCAAGGGGACTCACGGACCTTCCGAGATTTGGATTCATAAGAGCCAGAGTCGTAGTGATCCTCGCCCTCGTAGCTGACGTCGGCCACGTAGCCAGAGTAGCCGTCGACGTTGTACTTGACTTTCTGCCGGCGGCCGTCGGGCAGGTGGTTGTAGAAGGACCCTTCGGTGTGGTCACCGTCACGCGTCTCTTCATGACCAAAGTCGTTGCCATGATAGTCCTTCACCTGGTAACTGTATTCGTACTTGGGCTCTTCGGAGTCCTGGAAGGAAAGAAAGTTTACAATTAGTCTGTGGTCGTCGTCTGTGCCATGGTAATATTGTCCGTGCGTTTCCCCTTCAGGTATTGGGAGTCGTGGTGTTTTACGTACCTCGTGAGACTGTCCCTCGGCGACAGCAGCTGCTACCAGAGCCAGGAGCAGGAGCACCTGTGTGGGGGAGGAGGAGGGTCATTGAGGCAGTGAAGGGAGGGGTTGAGGGTAGTAAGGGGAGAGCCAAGAAAGCCCTCGAAGTGCCCAGTCACCCTTATTGGTAGTATGTGAACACGTGCGGGAGGATAGTGAACAGATGTGACGGTCCAAACGGTGCTCACCTTGGCGGTCATTGTGCAGTGGCGGCGGTAGATGTGGATGTGTCCAGCATCAGGTGACCGCCGATATTTATACCTGATTTTATTCTCTTGCTTTGTTGGGGAATGAAATCCCCCCCGCCTCCCATCCTCGACACCATCGACTCTGTGGCCATCGTACTTAAGGCTCCACAAGAAGAGAGTGCTATACACACTTGGCGGAGGTCAGTCTAGCAAGATAAAGTTACATGTGCATAATACTTGTCACGACACCTCATTACATACTGCTGCCTTCCATTTGTTTGCTTCTGTTTCATCAAGTGAAGTTTCTCTTTCTGCGTTACATCTCAGGTCTGCATCAGTACGTGTGTGGCTTGCACGTGTTCTGATGAGTGTGAACGCGGCTACTCACTGCCAGGGTGAATGTGGCTGGACCCTGGACTCATGACATTCAGGTGGGATGTGTCACCTACGTCCACGTCCACATAACCTGTCTGTTGCCTCGTGTGTTTTGTAGTTTTTCATGCAATGCAATAGTTTATCTGATTCTAACGCTGCGCTGCACAGCTTTGTTTAACATTTCTGAGGAGTGTGTCAAGTTGTGTCATTTTATTGGAGCGGAAAAAACATAAGAAAACTATATTTTGCTATCGATTTAAGTTCTTGCTTCGCCAGCTCCTTATCTTTGGAATTTTGTAAACTTTTAATGAAAGTAAACAATGATATATTTTTAAAGAAAGAACATTTATATGTTTCTGTTAAGGATTATTATAAGTTTTAGGAGGTGGTAAAGGACGCAACAGCGTTTTACACGTGCTTAACTTGCTTGAAGAACGGCCTCAGGTGTCTAATTACATATAGACATCACATCACATTAACTTGGCGAGGTGTTGCAAGACGCCCATACCACACCCATTTCCACCTGGACACCTTGCTCACAGATGCACCTGAAATATAGATTAATAAACAGTAATAAACGTACAATAGATAATAAAATGTGAATGATAAGTCACAGGAAGGAAGTGATGCAGCGCGATGATGTAGAAAAACCTGCGGAATTATAAAAAGTCGACGCATCTTCAAAGGGCAAAGGATTTAGATGCCGCAGTGAAGTGTTTTGGTGCAACGATGCTGGACACTGAACCTCACTGCTTTGACGTGAGGGATGTAAGGGCGTGGCGGTGCTATCGTTGCAGAGGGAGGGTAAAAAAAGCTTATCACTCGTACTAATCACACCACAAAAGTCACTATAGACCAGTGGTACACAATGAGGTGGTAAGTGCAACTCTCCAGACTTTGAATAACCGGTTACGCATCCTTTTGTGTTACTGGTGTTTGCCTGACCTCCGCTATGATTGGCGTAGTGCAGTGATCTCATATTACGTAGTTGTTTCTTCTCTGATCCGCTGTGTAAAACAATGAGACGCACGGACCAAGAATCAAACAACCAAAAAGATGTAGTGTTTATCAGAATGGGAACGCCGCCCTATATCACCAAGCTTTCCAACTAGTTTAGCGACTGTACTAACGTCTGGCGGCAGAATGCTGAACCATTAACATTGATTATTTTTTTTTATGCAACTCTAGTATATTTCAAAATTTTACGATTTTTGAATATTTAGAAAAGCACTACCTCGTGTATAATGACGGAGCCTTTTATCGCCAAGGTCTTACGTGCAAGGTAAAGATTTCTAGAAAAGGTGCTCCTGCATATTAGCATCACTCCATGACTTAGCAGTACACTTATCTGTGACAACATACCCATGAAATTTCTCTCGAGTATCCTTGGTGGCACGTGTACCCTAGTTCTGAACCCTTGAAGTATGGCACACTACACTGTTTTGTCACTTAGATGAAAGTAAAATCATTCGTACCAAGTAAAAGTTATAGTGAGTGATAAGGTTCAGTTTCTTTCTCGTTTACTTTTTTTTTTTCTCGTGTCCATATAATTTCTCGAATTTTTTTTCTATTTTTTTCTTTTTTTTATTTCAAAGAAACATTGCCAGGTTAAATATGAAAATCATCAACACTTGTGTTGTGTGTGTTGTCTATCGTGCCCCCGAAGGGGGCACACGGGCTAACAACAGAGCCCGTCGGAGTTGGCGTGAGGTAGGTGGAATCGTGTGGTGGTGGCGGACTCTGGTCAGTCTACACCAACACCAGAATATGAGCAGATGTTCGTAGACAAAATAGCAGAGTTTCGGGAGTGTGTGCGTGAGGCCGCCGTGCCCCCAAGTTAGGGGCACACGGACGCAACACAACACACACCCACTGGGACCTGGGCGCGGATCCATCCATCAACACTTAATGCCATTTACTTGCATCTTCTGGTATTTTTTTTTCTTATTGAGGGACACAATGTGGACTTTCAATTATATAGCATCCTTAGTCTTGCCTCGTCATGCAATAATAGAGAAAGAGACAAGATTAAAGTGAGAAGAAAAACATCCAAACGTACTTGTGATAGTTACGCATGAAAACATCAACTCATAGAAAACGGGAGACGGTGTTAACAACAAGCACCGTTCTCTTTATATTCCCACTCTCTTCTATTTATCTATATATCTATCTATCTATCTATCTCCCGGACACCAGTTACAACGTAGGAAACAGGAAGGTTAGTAACCAATTAAATTTCCTCCTGAGAGTTGTTCGCCTGACTGTCGTGCCGTTCAGGGACTCCTCAAGGTGTCATGCAAGGATCATTTAGTTCTGCGCTGCTAAAGTCACGCACTGCCTTCCACTTCCACCTCAAAGCCGAGTTAGGAATAGTGATTGATTGATTTTCCAAGGCAGAATCACTCGGTTTTGAGATTAGATAGTTCAGCATCTTTTGTAGTCCGTTCTAGGTTGGCCAGCACTCTTTATCTGGGTATAGAGGCTACAGTTGCTACAGAGCTGCGTAATGTATGGAAGGAAATGCTGCCTTTTAGTTCATTAAACTCCATAAACCTAACCTAACCTAACCAAAGATGCCACTAGTAAGTTGTCAGTCACGAAAAGGTTGTTAAAGATAAATATTTTTCCTTATATGTATTTGAACTTCACTTCACTTCAAAAATCAACTTTTTTGGTAGGTCATTACTTTTTTTTTCTTCTTTAACCTGTACAAAGTTATGCACTAAGTGGTAGCTACTTCCGATGTGTCTTCTAATTTTTTTTTTTTAACATTTTACACTCTACTCCACAAACCCCTTTTGAACTACACTTGAAATCTTCCTCAGCATCGCAGGTTACAAAAAAATCTTCTAACTGGTTCGTCATCCCCTTGGTAGCGGAAACACATAGACTTGATTACTTCATATCCTCTAACCTGCCTTGCTCATATAATCTTTCTTCTCTAACTTCTCTCACCACCACACTCCTTTACCTGGCGCTATAGACCACCACGAGCCTATACTTTCAGGTTTCCTCTGTTCAAAAGAATGATGTAGCAGAATGTCCAGTGGTATAACATTACGATTTTTTTCTACTGCAGATTTAAGTCGTGTTGTGGAATTGATACTAAAAAGCGTAACTTCCTGTCGCCTTAGTTAACCAATGAGACGCTGCAGAAATTTAGTTCATGCACTGAAAGCGAAGAATTATCTCCATTTTAGAAGTAGAGAGAGATTCGGTGATTTTTATATGTCTATTTTTTTTAAAGGGCCCTAAGATTAGTTGGTTGTTCAAACATTCTGTATGACTGTTGGACTGCGTTAAGGTCATGTTCATGTACCGGTACTTTGGCGGGAGAAATGAAGCTTAGAAGAGGAAATATCCGCGTTTGCATCATCTTCAGTGTGTGTGTGTGTGTGTGTGTGTGTGTGTGTGTGTGTGTGTGTGTGTGTGTGTGTGTGTGTGCGTATGGACACCTGTCTATCTATCTATATCTTTATCATATCCCAGTAACCTTCTTCATCTTAATAGTAATACTTTTCATGCTCTTTCCTTTCCTCCCAATGCTGTTTTTATACCACTCAACACTCACTATCACATTCCCTCGTGGCGCTGGGGTTGATGGGTACAGGCAAGAGCAAACAGTATAAGTGAAGCTCTTTTTCACCCCTTAAACACCTTTCCTAACTCTTTATACTGCATTTAACGCAGAAATCCCTTAACGAACCCCAGGTGAACACGTGACTCATTTATAACCACGTAGCCATCAAGGGAAGGTGACAAAGGTGAGGATTGGCCACGTGCCCTGCTAGTCTGATGCCCAATTGTGAACGCCGCGAGCCAAGGAGAAAGTTGATACCAACAAAACCGGCACCAAGCATAAAAAGTCACCACAACGTTCACTCCGTCCAGAAGGTGTGGTAGTGCGGAAGAGGAAATGTTGAGCTGTGGCATTAGAGCGTAATGGCAAGGGAGAAAAGGATTGGCAATGACTCCCTGGTTGGACTGTCCCTTGATTTATGATTACATGAACTGTCCCCCGATTTACGATTACATGAACTGTCCCCCGATTTACGATTACATGAACTGTCCCCCGATTTACGATTACATGAACTGTCCCGATTTACGATTACAAAAACTGTCCCGATTTATGATTACAAAAACTGTCCCTCGATTTGCGATTACAAGGCGTCGTGATAAACTTTTGAGACGGTATGTGAGGAACACTTTCAGAATGGCTGAGTGAGGCGGAACTTAAAATTGAATGCCAGTGTACAGAAATAGAAATAAACTCTTCCGTAACTCTTTCAATAATAATAGTAATAATAATAGTCATAATGATAATGATAATAATAGTAATGATAATAATACGTTACACATGAAATTTAATTCCTCCCTAGATGAATTTTTTTTTTTTTACAATTTCATGTCTCAGTTTACTCTATACACATACTTTTTTTTCAGTAATGAGGGGCAGCTTATGAGGTGTCTGTACCTGTGCCCTCACCTGTACTGACCTCATTATCACCTTACGTGTGGCTTCTCGTCCAGTATTTCCATCCCATCCAACACCAGTTTCTCTTTAAAGATAATGTTTTACAAGTTTATTTTCATTTTCATCCTCATTTTTTTAGATAGACAAGTAATATTTCTGGAGTGTAAATGGGTGTGTGTGTGTGTGTGTGTGTGTGTGTGTGTGTGTGTGTGTGTGTGTGTGTGTGTGTGTGTGTGTGTGTGTGTAAGAGACGAGATAATGTATGTATAAACTAGTATGTACAGGTTCAGCGCCCCAGTTCAACCCCCGGTCATCCCTATCCACCTAGTGTCAAGAGATCCACCCTTCTCATATGGAAGTTTTTGTCGAATTTTTTTTGACATACTTGAGAATATACAAATGCCACTTGCCGGTGTTCTACAAAAATAGAAAGAGAATGTATAAAAGCAAAGTACAAGGCCTACTTTTCATTATTTTTGGTTTAGTTTTTGTTTTTGGCACATGATATTTGTATGTAATGCCACTTTTTTTCTTTATTGAAAAAAAAAAAGTAAAGAAGAAAAACTCAGGTAGAACTAGCGTGTAATAAGCGGAGGGAGGGTGAGTCTCCTTGTTCTGGTCTGAATTCCTGTCTAAAATCGAGGGGCTGGACACTTTTAATGACTTGTAGGAGCCTCAGGATGTGCTGTACGCGAGTGGCTGTTAGTGCCGTGGATGATACAACAGAGGAAACAGAGGAGGAGGAGGAGGAAGCGGCGGAAAAGATTGAAACGTTGCTTTAATTAACAAGGGAACTTTTATTCTCGTAAAGATTTGTATGTTATTAATTACATGACTAGTGTTTGGTAAAGGTGACAAAGATGAGGATGATGACGATGAAGATGATGAAAATGAAGCAAGGTGATGGAGGTGCAGGGAGGCGCGACACGTCGTGGTCTTGATGAGATGCAGAAAATGTTAGTATAAAGCGTAGACACCAGGTGGCAGTACACGTAGGTGCTTCATGTCCGTCCTGCCGTGGCCTACATCTACACCTACACCTGCGCACCTGTATGTTTGGACTCGTAATCATCAACTTCGATCACCATATTCATTCGAGTCTTCCCTGGACCTGTATCGATCACTGCGTTCGTAACTCTCGTCACTGTCGTAGCGGGTCCTTTCCTCGTAGCTGACGTTGGCCACGAAGCCAGAGTCGCCATCCACGTAGTAATAGACCTTCTGCAGTCTTCCGTCAGGCAGGTACACGTAGAAGGAGCCGTCAGTGCGCCTGCCGTGCCGTGACTCCTGCTTGCCGTGGTTGTTGCCGTAGTCGTCATGCACGTTGTAGTGGTACTCGTAGTGGACATCGTCGGAGTAGCCGCCATAGTAATCCTGCAACGAAGTCAAGCTCATTAGAAAGGGGCGTGTCGGCCATCCCAGTGTAATGATTGTAATGACTTGTTCAGATATTAGTGATACATTATGATGCGTGATTGTATTGTTGTAATAGTAACAAACACCAAATGTATTGATCATAGTCCTCTCGTATCCGTTACAGCGTAATTCCCTACACTCTACAATATTGAATGCATCTTATATTATCATCGTTACCGCTGAAACTTTCGTTTTCTTCAATTAATCTGCAGTAGCCAATCATGCCACGTGGAGGCTGGACATTGCTCGCCTCTGACCTTTCACGATGGAATTGAACTGAACTGACCATGATGCGTCATGCGTCAGCCACACCCAGTCCAGGAAGTCTTGGGGAAACATACGCCTTTGAACGAGTGTAAGGTATGTGGGGGAGCCTCGGGATCATCCCTAATGGTGCATCCTTCGTCAGGAGAAGGAAGAGAATTGACCCTGCAGGCGATGGAGACGTGGCGTGGTACTTACCTCGTGAGACTGTCCCTCGGCGGCGGCGGCGGCTGCCACTAGAGCCAGGAGGAAGAGTACCTGTGTGGGGGAGGAGGAGGATTGGTGAGGCGAGAGTATTGAGGAAGCATCAATATGACCCCAAGAGTACTAAGACAACCTTATAGGCAGTATTTAAAGAAGTGCATGAGTGGAGTGGAGAGGCTGTGAGGGTGTGGTGCTCACCTTGGTGGTCATTGTGCTTTGACGGCGGTGGAGATTGTGTTGAGCGTCAGCTGAGCAGATGGATTATATATCAGTGATTGTCTGAGTTGGCAACCGGTGTCTCTGGTTCTTGTAGAAGTTCTAAGACCCAATAAGATTATTTTCCCTTAAGCATCCACGCCACGGCCTTGTGTCCTGCTTCCAAAGGTCTACAGAGCCATTCAAGTTGGAGAGTGGAAGATTTTTTTCCTTCACTAAGACCGGTTGGTGAAAGGTGAGATCCTCTTCACCAGCCACCCGATCCTGCTAACTTGCTTAAAGTCCATTAAATCCTGCTTGAATCCTCTTTTTGTTAGGTTAAAGTTATGTAAATAGTTTTGAACACCTTTCACCCTAGTCTGCATACGATTACTTAGTCCATCTGTCATACTTATTGACTATTAAAGGTAACTAGCAGCGGTCCTTTCGTCTCACTTTCGTATACATGGCTGATGTAGAATATTTTTTTGATTGTGATGGTGGTGGTGGTGGTGGTGTAGTGGTGTTGTGGAGGAGGTGGTGATGGCAGTCTCATATTATTGAGGTTGTGATGATGTTTTAAAGGAAGTGTTGTGAGTTGTGGGGTATTAATGGCTGCAATAATGGTGGTGGTGGTGTTAGTGTTGTTCTCTTACAGATGGTGGAAAGTTTGCATTGTGAAACCGTATATCCAGGTCCCGTCACGGTCTAAAACACGCGGGGCACGCCTTGGGGGACGTAAAGGTAGCCAGCGGTGGCCTGGTAACGAAGCACAAATATCATTACATGACAGTACACAAGGTCACGCATATCAAGAGTGTCACGTACTAAAAACACACTATTTCTATGCAAGCAATGATTTACCCATATACGCAATTTTTTTTTTTTTAGACATATGACATTTTTTAACCCATATATACATTATTTTCTCGATTTCCTTAATAGTTTATATTTACACGTAATATTTCCCACTGTATATGTATTATTTTCCCCATATAATGCAATATTCTACGTATATACAAAAATATCCATTAGTATCTGTGTGTGTCCCTTTCTCCTCCACTTGCTGCTCTCCCTCCGCCTCCCTCCACATTGTTCATGCCTCGTTAACATTTGGATGGAGTTATTGAGCAGCTTACTATATCTTTGTGCGTAATTGCTTGATTAACCTAGATTATAGCAAATTTAGTGTTTGATATATATTTCTTATTTATTTATTTATTTTATTTTTTATTATTTATTTTATTTATTTATTTATTTATTATTATTATTTTTTTTTTATTTTGAAATTAGTGTGTGTGTAAAGTTCATGATGTGGAATTATACTTGGGTGTCTAATTTTCTGTAATTCGAATATAAACTAATAATTTCAAGCTGTTACTACGCGATATGACTTTACACACACACACACACACACACACACACACACACACACACACACACACACACACACACACACACACACGTTCTTGGTCATACATAAATAATTTGTTTATTAAATATCTTAAAATTATACCATGGATGTCAACGAGAACAGAAGTAAAAGGAAAACACGTTCAGAACCTGTTCCGCACTGGGATGGAACAAGATCAGGGAGCCTCGGTTGGCTGACACACACAGGGCCTTCACGTCGCCCCTACAAGTGTGTTAGGCCGCTTGTCACGCTTCCTGAAATGTCTTAGAATGTATGCCTCTCCTGGCCGGCAGTTTTGTGTCCGACAGTTGGCTGATACACCTTCAAAAGCAGCGGCACTCAATGCTAAGCACTCAGCACTCAGCACTCAGCACTCAGCACTCAGCCATAGAAAGCTACACTGAGAACGTACCGCTGACAGCACATCCCACGTGTTCTTATTAGCTGTCATCGTTTAATGAAATCTGTCCCATTAATTGCACATGTTATTACAACCTCATACTGTTTTTACTCCCAAGTTATCATTGTTTTAAGGTCAGGAGAAATCGAAAGTAAATTCATCTTTTTTTCCACGTTTTTTTTTTCTTCTTCCTTTACCTACCATTTATAACACATTTACCACAGTTATGACAGCTTTGAAGAAGACAGGAAACCGGAAAATAGAGCGACTTTACTCTTACGGAACAAACATAAAAACATAAGATAATAAGGAGGTTGCAAGAGTTCCTCTCTCTCTCTCTCTCTCTCTCTCTCTCTCTCTCTCTCTCTCTCTCTCTCTCTCTCTCTCTCTCTCTCTTTCTCTTTCTCTTTCTCTTTCCCTTTCTCGCTCTCTCTATTAATTAATTTACATTCATATTTTTTTTTATATTTATTTACTCGTTTATACAAAATATCAAGCATACACATAAATGTTAGGCGTGAGGATAGCGAACCAGTCACGCTTCGGTTCAGTGGTTCAGGAGGATGACGATGACAGGTGATGGTTATGATCTTAGCACCGAGGTACGACAAGTATTACTTAGCATTATTATAGCTTGGATTGTAGACGATCTGGGGCCTGTAACCGTCCAGGAAAGGAACTTCATACGCATAGGTGGATGAACTGGAAGACTCCCTTGAATCTTCCTGCGATTCACGGGACTTACTGGAACCTAAACTAAACCTAGACTCACGTGACTTGAACCTGGACTCATCTGACTCATCGGAGCCTGAGCCGTGCCTTGGCCTGTAGAATCCGTTGGACTCATCAGAGCCTGAGCCGTGGCTTGGCCTGTAGTGCTCATAAGAGCCAGAGTCGTAGTGAGCCTCGCCCTCGTAGCTGACGTCGGCCACGTAGCCAGAGTAGCCGTCGACGTAGTACTTCACCGTCTGCAGGCGGCCGTCGGGCAGGTGGTTGTAGTAAGTCCCTTCGGTGCGGTCACCATCACGCGTCTCCCCGTGACCGAAGTCGTTGCCGTAGTAGTCCTTGACCTTGTAGCTGTACTCGTACTTGGGCTCCTCGGACTCGTAGGACTCATAGGAGCTCTGAAAGGAAGGATAATGGATAATGGTTCTAGTCCGAGTCGGGGGTTGTTATATTGGCACTGTTGTATCATAATTCCTTGTCTAGAAGTGCGCTGCAAACACAACCAATCTAGAAGGCCCTTAAGGATTAAAAGTTCCTGTGGGAATGTAGCCCGTGCTGGGGGATCACGTGCTAAGACGCAGTGGTGCGTCCTTGATTACCACTAAGTCTAACACACGACAGGTGGTGTCCCTCAGGGCAAACGAGACGTGCCTACCTCATGAGACTGATCCTCGGCGATGGCGGCTGCCACCAGGGCCAAGAGGAGGAGTACCTGTGGTGGGGGAGAAGTGTTGGTGAGGCGGGAGGAGGTGAGAGTATTGATGTGCGCAACAAGATACCCCTTGAGGTGCCCAAACAGCCTTATAGGCAGCATTTGAACAAGTGTAGGATGGCAGTGGAGAGGCTGTGACAGTGTGGTGCTCACCTTGGCGGTCATTGTGGTGTGGCGGCGGTGGTGGAGGTGGTTGTGGCTATCCGAATTATTGCCCAAGTATTTATACTCGGCGAGGCAGGTGGTGTTCTCGTTCTTATATAACTGATAAAAACCGGGACAAGATTATCACACACAGATTATTTCAAATATTATGTTTGAACGAAATGTCATAGTCCTTAAGTTGTAGCTTAGGGAAGTGTATATTTGTGTTAACCTTTCTGTTTACCAATTTGAGTTTAACCTACAGCTGAGGTATCGGAGTAACGACTGTATTACTGTAGACCAGGTTAAAGTGTGTGTGTGTGTGTATGTGTGTGTGTGTGTGTGTGTGTGTGTGTGTGTGTGTGTGTGTGTGTGTGTGTGTGTGTATGTGTATGTGTGTGTGTGTCTGTGTCTGTGTCTCTGTCTGTGTCTGTGTCTGTGTCTGTGTCTGTGTGTGTGTGTGTGTGTGTGTCTGTGTCTGTGTCTGTGTCTGTGTGTGTGTGCGTGTGGGTATGTGTGTGTGTGTGTGTGTCTGTGTCTGTGTCTGTGTCTGTGTGTGTGTGTGTGTGTGTGTGTGTGTGTGTGTGTGTGTGTGTGTAATCGAGATCACTATTTCCGTAAGTCTCTATGTATTTATATATTTATTTGTTTTCTTCTTTTTATTTTTTACAAATTTTTTTGTTAATTTTCAGGCACTGTTGTAAGTGTAAGAGTATTGGTGTCAATATTTAAGAGGTCGCTTGAGATAATTTCGTGAAATGAAGTTTGTCGTTGAACTCTGCATGGGTGGAACATATTTAAATTTTGTAATGCATGCTGCTAAACATCATCGTCATCATCATCTTCATCATCATCATCATCATCATCGTTACCATCGTGATATCACCATCATCATTATGATCATCATCATCGTTACCATCATCATTATGATCATCATCATCGTTACCATCATCATTATCATCATCATCGTTACCATCATCATCATCATCATTACCATCATCCCCATCATCATCATCATTATCATCATCATCATCAGCAGCAGCAGCAGCAGCAGCAGCAGCAGCAGCAGCAGCAGCAGCAGCAGCAGCAGCAGCAGCAGCAGCAGCAGTAGTCCATAGCAGGACAAATGCCTCTCCTAACCTTCTCCACTCATCACTATGGGCCACTTGTCTATTCCAGGCCACCTCAGCAAAACTAACTAACTCATCTCTCCATCTATTCTATCTCTGTCTACCCTGCCTTCTCTTACCATCACTGGGTTGTCATTCCGGTGCTGTAGTTGTCAATCTGTTATCAATTCAGCGCATGACATGTCTTGCTAATATCCACTATTTTCTTTAATTCTAATAAAACTATCTGCAACTTTGGTCTGCTCCCTAATCCATGATGTTTGATACAGTTACAGCTACACAATGCCTTCAGGGAATAAATAATGCATGATAACCAATTGAAAGTTTGTCCCATTCAACAGCCAATCAGATTGGTTAGGCTTTATGTGCACAGATTTTACGACGTGGAATATCGGTAAATCAAAGTGTTCAGCATTAATCTTTGTCTGTGTACAATAAACAAAAAATGAAAATAACTTTGGGTGTATTTTCTATATACACCTGGCTGAGACCGAATATGTCTGGTAGTATGTATGTATGTATTTTAAAGATAGGTTATTGACCTTGAAGTACGTTTTGTAGGGAATATAATTAATAATAGATTAATAAGTCAGTGATAAGTTAGGTGTGTTCTAATTGTGTTATTTATTTATTTATTTTTATTTATTTATTTATTTATTTATTTATTTATTTATTTATTTTTTGGTGTAGATATTTGTGTAGAAATATAAGTATAATTTACTTTATTTGCATAGTGTCGTATTGATGGCAGCCCCAGTGCACCATCTCTTACCTTATGCAAGGCCTGCCATGACACCAACAGATCCCCTTCAGCTTAAAGCAGCCAATGCAAAGCTGACGGAGTTGTAGGAATGTGAATAACAAACTATGTTCAGACATGTTCTATATATTGCATACATTTAAACAATCATATCATAATGAGATGAATGGAGTGTTAGTTAAGTGAACAGGTGACACGATAAGGTGTAATGAATGGCCAGTGGCGGCTCGTCCTTGCTGCTGTGACGTTGATTAGTGTTTACTCTCACATCGAGGAACTCTAATGGTCGAGTAGTACTTGGTTTTGTAATACTCAACTGATTCAAAAGAACCTGAGTTGTTCCTTGACCTGAAAGATTCACCTCATCCATGGTAGCGAGGAAGTACCTGGGCCTCTCGGACTAAAAAATCCTGGACTCATCGGACTCACGCGAGTGAGAGCCGATCCAGGACTCATCAGAACCACTGGAGTCAGAGCCGAACCTGGACTCATCAGAGCCACTGGAGTCAGAGCCGAACCTGGACTCATCAGAGCCACTGGAGTCAGAGCCACGGGAGCCAAAGGAGAATCTGGACTCACGAGACTCTGCTGAGCTAGAGCCAGAGCTGAACCTAGACTGGCGTGGCCAATGAGAGCCTGACCCGTAGCTTGGCCTGTGGTACTCGTGGGAGCCTGAGCCGTAGCTTGGCCTGTAGTGCTCGTAAGAGTCAGAGTCGTAGTGAGCCTCGCCCTCGTAGCTGACGTCGGCCACGTAGCCAGAGTAGCCGTCGATGTAGTACTTCACTATCTGCCGGCGGCCGTCGGGCAGGTCTACGAAGTAGATTCCTTCGGTGCGGTCACCGTCACGTTGTTCCTGGTGACCGAAGTCGTTGCCGTAATCATCCTTGACCTTGTAGTTGTACTCGTACTTGGGTTCCTCGGACTCGTAGGACCCGTAGGAGTTCTGGAATGAAGGAAAGTTTGCAATTAATCTTAGGTCGTGGTCCGTGGCAGAGGTCGTCATATCAACACTGTTGAGTCACAGTTCGGTGCCCGAGACTCGCTCCGGAGCCACAGCCACTCCAGGAAGTCCTTGTGGACTAAATGTTCTTGTAGGAGTGTGTGCCGTGTGGGATAACCTCGTGGTCAGACGAAGAGGAGCGTCCTTCGCTATCACTTTGATCTGACACACAGCAGGTGATCCCACTCCGAGTGTCGGAGACTTGGCGCGTTATGTACCTCGTGAAGCTGTCCCTCGGCGGCGGCGGCTGCCACCATGGCCAGAAGGAGGAGTACCTGTGTGGGTGAGGAGGAGGGTTGGTGAGGCAGTGGCGGGAGGAGGAGAGAGTTGTGAGGAAGCACCAAGACGCCCCTCGAGGTGCTCTGACACAAATTATTATAAAGATAACGAATTGTAACAAACTTATAATTCCTTGCTACACTGTTTGATATAAATACTGTACACTAACTAAGAATCCAAGAGATAGGATCGTTAAGTGGAAGGCTTATAGGCAGCATTTGAATGATGTAAAAGTGGAGTGGACGGTGTGGTGCTCACTCACCTTGGCTGTCATTGTGCAGTGAAAACGCTGGTGGTTGTGTCTATTTGAATTTGCTTCACAAGTATATATACTCGTCAGTCAGTGTTTTTCCTCGTTGTTTTATGAATGGTAAACAACGGAGCGAAACTTGTCATTAGCAGATCGTTTTAGTTATGTTTAGAATGTTTTTTAACTAATTGAAATGTCACGGTGTTTTTTTTCCTTCTATTGTACGTTTATTTGTGTCAACACTGGTGCCTGCTGGGTTATGTGAGGGAAGTATTTGTGTAGAGCGTAAGAATCAGTCTAGATTTTGGTATCGCTACATCTCCAAGTGTGTGTGTGTGTGTGTGTGTGTGTGTGTGTGTGTGTGTGTGTGTGTGTGTGTGTGTGTGTGTGTGTGTGTGTGCGTGCGTGTGTGTGCGTGTTTGTGTGTGTTTTTGTGTGTATCAATGTTTGCGTGTGTATTTGTTGTGACAGAGTATTGCTTCTCTATGTCATTTCTTTTTAATACGCTGTTTTTTTTATCAAGTGTCGCACGTGCACGAGCATTGGTGTCAGTGTTTCAGTGTTCGTTTGGCCAAGCACCTTTGGTAATAATGAAGGAGACGTTGAAGTGTGCGCGGGGCATATTTTTTATTCTGTAATGCATGATGCTGCACAGATGAAGGATATGATCGAAAGTTTTATTAGTATTTCTTGGATTACACAACATTTGGTGTTGACATAATTACAAGAGACTTCAATGAAATAAACTTTCAGTACTCTGGTCCTTGGAAATGTGTTCTTAAAAAGTAAAGTGTAGATTTATACCTGAATAATTATGTATCATTTTCCAGTGTTTTCTCTCTTTTCATTACAGAGATACGGTATTGGTGAAGAACAATAAGAATGGTTCGCTCGGGTGACGTAGATGATGGTGTAAAGGTGTTGCTTACATCACCAAATCAACGTGATTGAGACTGTCTGCGCCTTGGACGTGACATTGAGGAGACTGAGGTGAAGTGAAGGCAAGTCTTTTGGTGTTTTGTGTTAAAGGAACATCTTGATTATCATCCTTTTTCCTGTAGAATTTTGGCGTTTTTTAAATAATTTCCGTCAACCCTCAAATTGTTCTTGACAATTTGGTAATTTATCCTTTTTTTTAATTCTGAACAAGTCGCATTCTCGAGTAAGATGCAAGCTGCACCATTTGTCTGTCCTCAGTGTGTCTCCCGTCATCTGATTTGCGGCTGAACGTGACAGAATACCTGTAGAGAAAATTATGAATCAGGAATAGAGGTTGAAATTACTCACGCGGCACTAATTAACGCAGGTGTACGCGTTCAGGTGTAGTGGACAGATAGCGAAACAGGCACCGTTGTCTAGCCACCGGCAGAGTGGTGAAACGCTGTAGTTGGTGTACACACCAAACATAGTCACTACATACTTGATGGCCAATATTGAGATGATAAGAAGTGAGGAAACATGCAGCCACACTTGCTTCTGTTGTAGCTGTTGACGCTACTTGAAGTTATGTGGCAACTCAATGTGATTATATTACTACACTTTAAAAAATGAAGTGTACTAAAAGGGTAGATTTGCTACGATGGGATAGAACTCCACACATCTACCCTATTTATCGCCTTTCTTCTTCCGAAAGGATAGAATGACTCATATCTACCTTTATTTAGGTGAAAAGGGTAGATCTGTGAAGTCAAAGTCAAATAAGTCTAATTCTATGTACATGCAAATAAAGAGCTGTCCTTTGTGAAATGATAAGGCAATTTTTTGGAATACGTAATCACTTCAAATATACGTAATGCGTTTGACATATGTGTATTATTTAACAATAATGCAACATTATTATTGTAAGTGATTTCAGGCAACTTTCGTACTATAGTTGCCATGGTGGCAATTTCAAGTCTTGCATCTTACGACTGCAAGAATTGGGGACGAATTTGAAATATAGTTCATTTACAAGCACTGCAACAGAGTTGGAAGACAGAGAAGTCTTTAAATGGTGTAAAAGAAGAAACGGAATCAACAAATGAATATTATAAAGACAAAATAACATCTATTTACTACATCTACCACGACGAAAAAAAAACGGCCCAACAACCAAAACGTGGTAAGTATTTATTTGTTTTATTATTTCATATTATATAGTGGGCATTTAAATGTTTAGATTGCCATAGCTAGTATGTAAATATGATTTGTTTTAGTTCCCCTTCATAAGTTTTCTTTTATAGCTTTTAATTCTTGGTGCCTCGTTTGTCTTATAGAAACGTTTACCTGTAATCTGTAACTATATTTCATCGTAAAAGAAATACAACATCATGTATATGTCCTTTGTCCTTTGTACTCCTTTGTATAGGATTGGGAATAATCAACTGAAAAATACTGCAGATCGTGCTATAAATGTATAGCTTTTGAAATTATAAAACATTTGTTAGCGCGAAAATGTTGGAACACGCTGGTGCCCGCGGTCTGTCTGATCATGATTCTGATGTCACACCCTTCCATGCCTGAGACCACAATCACCACATCTCTAAAGTGTTCCACTTCCATCTTCGAATACGCTGACGAAACTTGGCTTATAGGTAACGTATATTTATATAACATTTAAGGTAGCCCACAGGCATATTGTAGATGTTATTATACTGCTTATTACTATGCACAACATCTATAGGGGACTTTGAATTTATGAGGGACGGCTGAGTTCAAAGAGGCATTGAGATAAATAATGGCAGCACAATTATATGCTCTATTCCACATCCGCTTCTCTGATCCATACATTATGTGTATGCGAATATGTATGATTCTTGTTAATTGTTTTTTTAACATTTGAGTACTGTTGATTTTTTTTCTTTTCAACAAGTACTTTGTGTACATATTTATGTACTTATTATGTAAATATAAATATATGTATATGTAATTAAATATTTATAATTATATGTGTATGTAATTTCTTTGTTCATCCTCGTCGGGTATGGGAATGGGTGGCTGGTGGTGTGGAGTATAGGGGGGAATCGTTGGGAGGTGGGGCATAGGGGGAACCGGTTGTGGCTGTAGGATAGAGGGTACTGAACAAAGGGTAAATTTGAATTGAAAAAATTGGTTCAGAAAGGGTAGATTTGCGTGGATCAAAAAGGGTATATTTGTAAGGGTACAATAAGGGAATCACAATTTCATCACTAAAAGTACCCATTGTGCACCCTTATTGTACCCTAAGAGTGTAGATAGTTACCAGATACCGACGGTGTCTGGTAACGTAAAGAATCTCGCCTTTTCTTGTGGTTTGCTTTCACCCAATTTTCTTTTCAACAACCTTGGGCTAACGAATGTATGACATAAATACTTGATAATAGAATAATGGGGCAATAATTATCTAGGTTTAATCTTTTAGTTGTTGTTTTTTTTCATGCAGTAGTGTAACTATTACACATAATCGAAGCTTTACATTATTTGTAAAGTGTTGAGAGCGTCGTAATTTTTTCAGCCTCGCTGCACCATCTCCAACCTCATGCTATGTCTGCCATGGCACCAACAGATCCCCTTCAGCTCAAAGAAACGACTCTAAGATTACTAAGTTGTAGGAATGTGAATAACAAACATCTTCTGGCATGATCAATGTATTATTTTTTAAAATAATTATAATATGATATAATAGATAAATGGAGTGTTGATTAAACAAAATCAGATGACACGATAAGGTGTAATGAATGGCCAGTGGCGGCTCGTCCTTGCTGCTGTGACGTTGATTAGTGTTTACTCTCACATCGAGGAACTCTAATGGACGAGTAGTACTTGGTTTTGTAATACTCAACTGATTCAAAAGAACCTGAGTTGTTCCTTGACCTGAAAGATTCACCTCATCCATGGTAGCGAGGAAGTACCTGGGCCTCTCGGACTAAAAAATCCTGGACTCATCAGACTCACGCGAGTGAGAGCCGATCCAGGACTCATCAGAACCACTGGAGTCAGAGCCGAACCTGGACTCATCAGAGCCACGGGAGTCAGAGCCGAACCTGGACTCATCGGAGCCACGGGAGTCAGAGCCGAACCTGGACTCATCAGAGCCACGGGAGCCAAAGGAGAATCTGGACTCACGAGACTCTGCTGAGCTAGAGCCAGAGCTGAACCTAGACTGGCGTGGCCAATGAGAGCCTGACCCGTAGCTTGGCCTGTGGTACTCGTGGGAGCCTGAGCCGTAACTTGGCCTGTAGTGCTCGTAAGAGCCAGAGTCGTAGTGAGCCTCGCCCTCGTAGCTGACGTCGGCCACGTAGCCAGAGTAGCCGTCGATGTAGTACTTCACTATCTGCCGGCGGCCGTCGGGCAGGTCTACGAAGTAGATTCCTTCGGTGCGGTCACCGTCACGTTGTTCCTGGTGACCGAAGTCGTTGCCGTAATCATCCTTGACCTTGTAGTTGTACTCGTACTTGGGTTCCTCGGACTCGTAGGACCCGTAGGAGTTCTGGAAGGAAGGAAAGTTTGCAATTAATCTGAGGTCGTGGTCCGTGGCAGAGGTCGTCATATCAACACTGTTGAGTCACAGTTCGGTGCCCGAGACTCGCTCCGGAGCCACAGCCACTCCAGGAAGTCCTTGTGGACTAAATGTTCCTGTAGGAGTGTGTACCGTGCGGGATAACCTCGTGGTCAGACGAAGAGGAGCGTCCTTCGCTATCACTTTGATCTGACACACAACAGGTGATCCCACTCCGAGTGTCGGAGACTTGGCGCGTTATGTACCTCGTGAAGCTGTCCCTCGGCGGCGGCGGCTGCCACCAGGGCCAGAAGGAGGAGTACCTGTGTGGGAGAAGAGGAGTGTTGGTGAGGCAGTGGCAGGAGGAAACGAGAGTTGTGAGGAAGCACCAAGACGCCCCTCGAGTTACTCAGACACAAATGATTACAAATATAACGAATTGTAACAAACCTATAATTCCTTGCTAAACTGTTTTATCTAAATACTGTACACTAACTAAGAATCCAAGAGATAGGATCGTTAAGTGGAAGGCTTATAGACAGCATTTGAATGATATAGAAGTGGAGTGGACGGTGTGGTGCTCACTCACCTTCGCTGTCATTGTGCAGTGAAAACGATGGTGGTTGTGTCTATCTAAAGATGTGCACTAGTATATGTACTCTTCGAGGCAAGTGGTGTCCTCGTTCCTGTATGACGAGTAAAAGCGGAGCGAGACTATCACAAGCAGAGCATTATAATCATTGTTTTAATCATGGTTAAACTTTTATAGTACGAAAGAAATGTCACGGTCTTTTCTTCGTTTTATTGTGCGATTATTTGTGGCAATTGGTCTACCAGCGTAGGTGTGACCTATGACTAAGGTGTTGGAGTAAGGAAAGTATTACTGTAGAGCAGGTTAGTAGACCTTCCTTCTTCAACAGATTTGATTTCTTCTTTTTTGTATGTATATGTGTTTGTGTTGTTTCAAGCCAGATTCATTCTCACAAAGTCATTTCTGCTTCATAGACATTTTATAACTTTAGAAATATTGGTGTCAGTTTCTCAGTGTTATTTTTTATTGTATGATGCTGAACATTGATAGTGATTTGATCGAAAGTTTTATTAGTATTTCTTAGAATACTCAACATTTGGTTTTGACATCATTACAGCAGACTTCTTTCGGAGAAAATTTCAGTACTCACGTCTTTGGAAATGTGTACGTAAAGGGGTAAATGTTAAATTTTTTTATGACTTAAGTACTGAACTAATTATGCATACTTTCCCAATGTTTACTATATTTTGATTACAAAGAAAAATCGTTCTTCTTAACTCTAAGAATGGTGCGCTTAGGTTGTAATGTGCGTAACTCAGATCCATTTTTACCCACATTTACCTTTCTCTGTGTTATGTGAAAGTTTTGATTGTCGCGGGGCACTAGTTTGAGGAACGGAGACAGCAAAGTTTGTTGACATGTGTTTTCACCACTATATTTTGCCTATATTATTCGCTAGTCTGTTATTATGAATAGGCAATACCGTCTGTTGAACTAAATGTTGCTTGCAAGTCTCCAGGATAGGTTATCGTTAGTTGTTATCATGTGGTGGAGGAAATGGTGTTTTAATTGTTATAAGTGAAGTGCAGACGAATTAGTGTAATTATATTTTTTTCCAATATTACATGTTATGAAGAATAAACCTTCTTTGAATATCTCGCATGTCTTTAATACTAGAAGGAGAGATAGTGTTAGTTGATTAGTTCACTGATGAATCAAGGCAAACGAGGCTGTAATAGTATGTAACTTTGAAAGTGGTGTAACACTTGGTTGATCATTAATGTCATTGTAAATATTAGTGTTACGGGTATTTTTCCTCTTCCTCAGTAAACCAGTGCATAGTCAGTAAATAAAATCGCTACAGGGTGACGTAGGCAATGTGATGGTAGAGTGATGTTTATGTCGCCAAAGTAACTTGAATTTGCATGTGAATGTGCCTTAGACGTGACATTGAGGAGACCAAGGTGAGATGAAAACGAATCTACTGATGTTTTGTAGTACAGGAATATCTTTCAAATATAATCTCTTTTTCACATTATTTAGATGGTTTAAAAGTCATTACCATGAACCCTCTTCTTTATTTAGTAATACATTTATGATTTTTTCCAATTCTAAAGAAGTCACATTTTCGAGCGGAATAAGTCAAACAAGATGCAAGCTGCATCATCCGTCTGTTCTCAGTGTGTCTGCATTTCACAAAGTTTAACCAATGTAGAATAAAACATAAAAGACAATTTTTTTTTATTTGTAGCTTGTTACCGGGTATGTCAGGTTATATGTACATAGAAAGGCGAATCTAAGTGTCTAGCACAAAACTTGATCTGTGTAGAATAAACAACAACTTCATAGTTTACTCGTGCGATGCCGGTTATCTCTACTAGTACCTAACTGCTATGTCTAACAATTTAATATGAATGTGAAATACATTTCATTCTACTAAATCAAAGACTTCGCATAGCCCATAAAAGCCAAATTAATGGTTTCGTTATCATGTTTTTTTTCATGAAGATATTGGGTTAACGTTAACTATTTTCATGAAGATAGTGGGTATGGTTTAAAGGCAATATAGCTTTTTGTTAATAGTATAATTTTGCGATAATAGTTTAGGTTTATTATTTATGTGTGTACAGACAAAACTCTTAATCCGACACTCTGTGGTCCAGCAACTTCCATGGTCCGGCACTTTTTTTTTAATCAGCCGCCATTAGTTTGTTGAGCAGCTACGAGAGCAGTGATATGCGTTGTTTACAATTTTCTGCAGCATCCGACAGCAGCAGTGTTTTGGTGATACGGTCTTGCTGATTTCTTATATATAGCTGCATATTTACCCCTTCAGGATGCCACACAAGATAACAGGAGGTGCAGATGATGGTGCTAGAAATAAGAAGCGTAAGCATAAATCTTTATCTATGCTTGAAATGGTGGAATTACTGAAGAAACTAGAGAAAGGAACGTCTGTAAAGATTCTGTGTGAGTACTATGGCATCCAATCATCCACTGTGTATGACTTAAAGAAACAAAAGTAGGTCTGTGGTTTCTTATTAGTTGAGACATTTAAAACCTTGTTTGGAAGCATTAATGATTGATATATTTCCTATTTTAAGCTTTGTTATACCTTTGATAACACCAATTTGTATGTGGAATGAGTTAGCAACAATATGTTTACATAAATTTATTTAGTGGAATTTCTGTCATCCGACATTTTCTGTGGTCCGGCAGTGACCTGCCTAGTCTCAAGGGTGCCGCTTTAAGAATTTTGCCCTGTTTTTGTATCTGTTGTGTATATGTGTTCTTTTTATGCAGTAGTATTAAAGCGTTTACATCAGTGCCATTCTGACGCGATGACAAGCATGTTTGAGCGATCTTTCTCGTGGTGACATGTCGATTTTTCGAGGTGACTTGCAGATCTTTGCTAACACATTCAAGGCACGAATTTTTGCGTCTGCCCTATGGCTTTTCAACCAATGAGCGCGCAGCAACTTCCAACTTCATCTAGTAATGACACTCAACGGGATATATTTTGAAAAATCAGAGGAAAGTAAGATGTTTGAGACCATTACAGTGGGTGTAATTCAAAAGATTTATATAAAATATGTTGCTTTTGATATAAAAGAAAACCAAAAACAAGCATAATGATTTAAATATATTAGGGAATTGTTGAAAATAACGAGATGTGGGCCTCTGCCTGGGTGGAGCCCAGCGGAGCTGTGTGGTTTCATGAGAAAGAATCAGGATATATATACTTCGAATAAATCAGAGGAAAGTAAGATGTTTGAGATCATTAGAGCTGATCCTCTACATAAGATTTATATTAAATATGTTGCTTTTAATATAGAAGAACACCAAAGACAAGCAAAAAGATTGAAATATATTAGAGAATTGTAAAAATTAACGAGATGTGGCATTCATACCTGTGTGAGTGTTGATGTTTCAATGCATTATGTGGTTGTGGCTTCGACGGAGAATTAGGTTTACTTTATTCAAATGATAAGTATAAAGCTTATTATATTGTTGAAATTTGTCATGAAATTAAAGTAAGAAATAAGATGTTTGAATATTGCACAAAAGTAATAAGCCATTGAAAGAGTTTGAATAATGAAGACAGATCGAAGATCGAACACAAAACATCACACACACTCACACACAGGGCACGCGAGGCTGTGTCCCCTAGCCTAGAAGTGCGGAGGGTGGGAAGTGTGGTTTCATACGGAGAAAATCATGATATATATTTCGAATAAATCAGAGGAAAGTAAGATGTTTGAGACCATTACAGTGGGTGTAATTCAAAAGATTTATATTATATATGTCGCTTTTAATATAAAAGAAAACCAAAAACAAGCATAAAGATTGAAATATATTAGGAAAATTGTGGCAACACCGCGCTCGAGCAACGCCTTAAAACGTGTTCATAAAGGACACTAGGAAGTTTGGCCACTGATGTCCTGATGTACTGTTGCACAGCACCGATGATATATTTTATTGTAGTGTTGAGAGCGTTTTATCATTGGCAGCCTCAGTGCACCACCTCGTATCTTATACAAGGTCTGCCATAGCACTAACAGATCCCCTCAGCTGAAAAGCTGACAGAATTGTAGGAATGTGAATAGAAAACCATGTTCAGTTTTGATATATATTTATATATATAGCATAATTTTAAACAATCATATAATCATTACATGAATGGAATGCTAATTAAGTGAACAGGTGACACAATAAGTTATAATGAATGGCCAGTGGCGACTTGTCCCTGCTGCTGTGACGTTGATTAATATTACACACATCGAGGAACACTGATGGTCGAGTAGTACTTGGGTTTGTAATACTCAACTGATTCAAAAGAACTTGAGTTGTTTCTTGACTTGAAGGATTCACCTTATCCCCTGTAGCGAGGGAAGTACGTGGGCCTCTTGGAATAACCCTGCGAGTATCCACGGTAGTACCTGGGCCTGTAGTACCCACGGGAGCGAGAGTAAAACCTGTGCTCATCAGAGTCACTGGAGTCAGAGCCGAACCTGGACTCATCAGAGTCACGGGAGCCAAAAAAGAAGAATCTGGACCCACGGGAGTCAGAGCCAAATCTTGACTCATCAGAGCCAGACCTGGATTCACTGGATTCATCAGAGCCACGTGAGCCAAAAAAGGAGAATCTGGACTCACGGGAGTCAGAGCCAAATCTTGACTCATCAGAGCCAGACCTGGATTCACTAGATTCATCAGAGCCACGTGAGCCAAAAAAGGAGAATCTGGACTCACGGGAGTCAGAGCCAAATCTTGACTCATCAGAGCCAGACCTGGATTCACTGGACTCATCAGAGCCACGGGAGCCAAAGGAGAATCTGGACTCACGGGAGTCAGAGCCAAATCTTGACTCATCAGAGCCAGACCTGGATTCACTGGATTCATCAGAGCCACGTGAGCCAAAAAAGGAGAATCTGGACTCACGGGAGTCAGAGCCAAACCTGGACTCATCAGAGCCACGGGAGCCAAAGGAGAATCTGGACTCACGGGAGTCAGAGCCAAACCTGGACTCATCAGAGCCACGGGAGCCAAAGGAGAATCTGGACTGGCCACGGGAGCCAAAGGAGGATCTGGAGTGGCCACGTGAGCCTGAGTAGTAACGTGGCCTATAGCGCTGAATGGATCCGTGGGACCTGTACCTTGGCTTTTGATATCTATAGGACCCGTGGGGCTTGTATGATGGCTGTTGATACCTATTAAACCCATGGGATTCGACCTCTGGTTCCTCATGCCCATTGGTTCCATGGGACTCGACCTCTGGTTCTTCATGCCCATTGGTTCCGTGGGGCTCGATCTTTGTTTCCTCATGCCCATTGGTTCCGTGGGGCTCGATCTTTGGTTCCTCATGCCCATTGGTTCCGTGGGGCTCGATCTTTGGTTCTTCATGCCCATTGGTTCCGTGGGGCTCGATCTTTGGTCCCTCATGCCCATTGGACACATGGGACTCGGGGTTCTGGAAGGAAGGAAAGTTTGCAATTAGTCTGTGCTCGTGGTCCGTGGTGGTGGTCGTCATATCAACACTGTTGAGTCACAGTTCGATGCCCGAGACTCGCTTCGGAGACACAGATACTCCAGAAAGTCCTTGTGGACTAAATGTTCCTGTAGGAGTGTGTGCCGTGCGGGATAACCTCGTGGTCAGACGAAGAGGAGCGTCCTTCGCTATCACTTTGATCTGACACACAGGTTATCCCATTCCAAGTGGCGGAGACTTGGCGCGTTATGTACCTCGTGAAGCTGCTCCTCGGCGACGGCGGCGGCGGCGGCTGCCACCATGGCCAGAAGGAGGAGTACCTGTGTGGGTGAGGAGGAGGGTTGGTGAGGCAGTGGCGGGAGGAGGTGAGAGTTGTGAGGAAGCACCAAGACGCCCCTCGAGTTGCTCTGACACAAATGATTACAAATATAACGAATTGTAACAAACCTATAATTCCTTGCTACACTGTTTGATATAAATACTGTACACTAACTAAGAATCCAAGGGATAGGATCGTTAAGTGGAAGGCTTATAGGCAGCATTTGAATAATATAAAAGTGGAGTGGACGGTGTGGTGCTCACTCACCTTCGCTGTCATTGTGCAGTGAAAACGATGGTGGTTGTGTCTATCTAAAGATGTGCACTAGTATATGTACTCCTCGAGGAAAGTGGTGTCCTCGTTCCTGTATGACGAGTAAAAGCGGAGCAAGACTATCACAAGCAGAGCATTGTAATCATTGTTTTAATCATGGTTAAACCTTTATAGTACGACAGAAATGTCACGGTCTTTTCTTCGTTTTATTGTGCGATTATTTGTGGCAATTGGTCTACCAGCGTAGGTGTGACCTATGACTAAGGTGTTGGAGTAAGGAAAGTATTACTGTAGAGCAGGTTAGTAGACCTTACTTCTTCAACAGATTTGATTTCTTCTTTTTGTATGTATTTGTATTTGTGTTGTTTCAAGCCAGATGGATTCTCATTAAGTCATTTCTGCTTCATAAACATTTTATAACTTTAGAAATATTGGTGTCAGTTTCTCAGTGTTATTTTTTGTTTGTTTGGCCAAACACCATTGCTAATAATTAAGGTGACGTTGAAGTGTGCATGGGTCATCTTTTTTATTGTATGATGCTGAACATTGATAATGATTTGATCGAAAGTTTTATTAGTATTTCTTAGAATACTCAACATTTGGTCTTGACATCATTACAGCAGACTTCTTTCAGAGAAAATTTCAGTACTCACGTCTTTAGAAATGTGTACGTAAAGGGGTAAATGTTAAATTTTTTTATGACTTAAGTACTGAACTAATTATGCATACTTTCTCAATGTTTACTATATTTTGATTACAAAGAAAAATCGTTCTTCTTAACTCTAAGAATGGTGCGCTTAGGTTGTAATGTGCGTAACTCAGATCCATTTTTACCCACATTTACCTTTCTCTGTGTTATGTGAAAGTTTTGATTGTCGCGGGGCACTAGTTTGAGGAACGGAGACAGCAAAGTTTGTTGACATGTGTTTTCACCACTATATTTTGCCCATATTATTCGCTAGTTTGTTATTATGAATAGGCAATACCGTCTGTTGAACTAAGTGTTGCTTGCAAGTCTCCAGGATAGGTTATCGTTAGTTGTTATCATGTGGTGGAGGAAACTGTGTGTTTTAATTGTTATGAGTGAAGTGCAGACGAATTAGTGTAATTATATTTTTTTCCAATATTACATGTTATGAAGAATAAACCTTCTTTGAATATCTCGCATGTCTTTAATACTAGAAGGAGAGATAGTGTTAGTTGATTAGTTCACTGATGAATCAAGGCAAACGAGGCTGTAATAGTATGTAACTTTGAAAGTGGTGTAACACTTGGTTGATCATTAATGTCATTGTAAATATTAGTGTTACGGGTATTTTTCCTCTTCCTCAGTAAACTAGTGCATAGTCAGTAAATAAAATCGCTACAGGGTGACGCAGGCAATGTGATGGTAGAGTGATGTTTACGTCGCCAAAGTAACTTGAATTTGCATGTGAATGTGCCTTAGACGTGACATTGAGGAGACCAAGGTGAGATGAAAACGAATCTACTGATGTTTTGTAGTACAGGAATATCTTTCAAATATAATCTCTTTTTCACATAATTTAGATGGTTTAAAAGTCATTACCATGAACCCTCTTCTTTATTTAGTAATACATTTATGATTTTTTCCAATTCTAAAGAAGTCACATTTTCGAGCGAAATAAGTCAAACAAGATGCAAGCTGCATCATCCGTCTGTTCTCAGTGTGTCTGCATTTCACAAAGTTTAACCAATGTAGAATAAAACATAAAAGACAATTTTTTTTTATTTGTAGCTTGTTACCGGGTATGTCAGGTTATATGTACATAGAAAGGCGAATCTAAGTGTCTAGCACAAAACTTGATCTGTGTAGAATAAACAACAACTTCATAGTTTACTCGTGCGATGCCGGTTATCTCTACTAGTACCTAACTGCTATGTCTAACAATTTAATATGAATGTGAAATACATTTCATTCTACTAAATCAAAGACTTCGCATAGCCCATAAAAGCCAAATTAATGGTTTCGTTATCATGTTTTTTTTCATGAAGATATTGGGGTAACGTTAACTATTTTCATGAAGATAGTGGGGTATGGTTTAAAGGCAATATAGCTTTTTGTTAATAGTATAATTTTGCAATAATAGTTTAGGTTTATTATTTATGTGTGTACAGACAAAACTCTTAATCCGACACTCTGTGGTCCAGCAACTCCCATGGTCCGGCACTTTTTTTTTAATCAGCCGCCATTAGTTTGTTGAGCAGCTACGAGAGCAATGATATGCATTGTTTATAATTTTCTGCAGCATCCGACAGCAGCAGTGTTTTGGTGATACGGTCTTGCTGATTTCTTATATATAGCTGCATATTTACCCCTTCAGGATGCCACACAAGATAGCAGGAAGTGCATCTGATGGTGCTAGAAATAAGAAGCGTAAGCATAAATCTTTATCTATGCTTGAAATGGTGGAATTACTGAAGAAACTAGAGAAAGGAACGTCTGTAAAGATTCTGTGTGAGTACTATGGCATCCGATCATCCACTGTGTATGACTTAAAGAAACAAAAGTAGGTCTGTGGTTTCTTATTAGTTGAGACATTTAAAACCTTGTTTGGAAGCATTAATGATTGATATATTTCCTATTTTAAGCTTTGTTATACCTTTGATAACACCAATTTGTATGTGGAATGAGTTAGCAACAATATGTTTACATAAATTTATTTAGTGGAATTTCTGTCATCCGACATTTTCTGTGGTCCGGCAGTGGCCTGCCTAGTCTCAAGGGTGCCGCTTTAAGAGTTTTGCCCTGTTTTTGTATCTGTTGTGTATATGTGTTCTTTTTATGCAGTAGTATTAAAGCGTTTACATCAGTGCCATTCTGACGCGATGACAAGCATGTTTGAGCGATCTTTCTCGTGGTGACATGTCGATTTTTCGAGGTGACATGCAGATCTTTGCTAACACATTCAAGGCACGAATTTTTGCGTCTGCCCCATGGCTTTTCAACCAATGAGCGCGCAGCAACTTCCAACTTCATCTAGTAATGACACTCAACGGGATATATTTTGAAAAATCAGAGGAAAGTAAGATGTTTGAGACCATTACAGTGGGTGTAATTCAAAAGATTTATATAAAATATGTTGCTTTTGATATAAAAGAAAACCAAAAACAAGCATAATGATTTAAATATATTAGGGAATTGTTGAAAATAACGAGATGTGGGCCTCTGCCTGGGTGGAGCCCAGCGGAGCTGTGTGGTTTCATGAGAAAGAATCGGGATATATATACTTCGAATAAATCAGAGGAAAGTAAGATGTTTGAGATCATTAGAGCTGATCCTCTACATAAGATTTATATTAAATATGTTGCTTTTAATATAGAAGAACACCAAAGACAAGCAAAAAGATTGAAATATATTAGAGAATTGTAAAAATTAACGAGATGTGGCATTCATACCTGTGTGAGTGTTGATGTTTTAATGCATTATGTGGTTGTGGCTTCGACGGAGAATTAGGTTTACTTTATTCAAATGATAAGTAAAAAGCTTATTATATTGTTGAAATTTGTCATGAAATTAAAGTAAGAAATAAGATGTTTGAATATTGCACAAAAGTAATAAGCCATTGAAAGAGTTTGAATAATGAAGACAGATCGAAGATCGAACACAAAACATCACACACACTCACACACAGGGCACGCGAGGCTGTGTCCCCTAGCCTAGAAGTGCGGAGGGTGGGAAGTGTGGTTTCATACGGAGAAAATCATGATATATACTTCGAATAAATCAGAGGAAAGTAAGATGTTTGAGACCATTACAGTGGGTGTAATTCAAAAGATTTATATTATATATGTCGCTTTTAATATAAAAGAAAACCAAAAACAAGCATAAAGATTGAAATATATTAGGAAAATTGTGGCAACACCGCGCTCGAGCAACGCCTTAAAACGTGTTCATAAAGGACACTAGGAAGTTTGGCCACTGATGTCCTGATGTACTGTTGCACAGCACCGATGATATATTTTATTGTAGTGTTGAGAGCGTTTTATCATTGGCAGCCTCAGTGCACCACCTCGTATCTTATACAAGGTCTGCCATAGCACTAACAGATCCCCTCAGCTGAAAAGCTGACAGAATTGTAGGAATGTGAATAGAAAACAATATTCAGTTTTGATATATATTTATATATATAGCATAATTTTAAACAATCATATAATCATTACATGAATGGAATGCTAATTAAGTGAACAGGTGACACAATAAGTTATGATGAATGGCCAGTGGCGACTTGTCCTTGCTGCTGTGACGTTGATTAATATTACACACATCGAGGAACACTGATGGTCGAGTAGTACTTGGGTTTGTAATACTCAACTGATTCAAAAGAACCTGAGTTGTTCCTTGACTTGAAGGATTCACCTTATCCCCTGTAGCGAGGGAAGTACGTGGGCCTCTTGGAATAACCCAGCGGGTGCCCACTGTAGTACCTGGGCCTGTAGTACCCACGGGAGCGAGAGTAAAACCTGTGTTCATCAGATTCACTGGAGTCAGAGCCGAACCTGGACTCATCAGAGTCACGGGAGCCAAAGGAGAATCTGGACTCACGGGAGTCAGAGCCAAATCTTGACTCATCAGAGTCAGAGCCAAATCTGGACTCATCAGAGTCAGAGCCAAATCTTGACTCATCAGAGCCAGACCTGGATTCACTGGATTCATCAGAGCCACGTGAGCCAAAAAAGAGGAATCTGGACTCACGGGAGTCAGAGCCAAATCTGGACTCATCAGAGCCACGGGAGCCAAAGGAGAATCTGGACCCACGGGAGTCAGAGCCAAATCTTGACTCATCAGAGCCAGACCTGGATTCACTGGATTCATCAGAGCCACGTGAGCCAAAAAAGGAGAATCTGGACTCACGGGAGTCAGAGCCAAATCTTGACTCATCAGAGCCAGACCTGGATTCACTGGATTCATCAGAGCCACGTGAGCCAAAAAAGGAGAATCTGGACTCACGGGAGTCAGAGCCAAACCTGGACTCATCAGAGCCACGGGAGCCAAAGGAGAATCTGGACTCACGGGAGTCAGAGCCAAACCTGGACTCATCAGAGCCACGGGAGCCAAAGGAGAATCTGGACTGGCCACGGGAGCCAAAGGAGGATCTGGAGTGGCCACGTGAGCCTGAGTAGTAACGTGGCCTATAGCGCTGAATGGATCCGTGGGACCTGTACCTTGGCTTTTGATATCTATAGGACCCGTGGGGCTTGTATGATGGCTGTTGATACCTATTAAACCCATGGGATTCGACCTCTGGTTCCTCATGCCCATTGGTTCCATGGGATTCGACCTCTGGTTCCTCATGCCCATTGGTTCCATGGGACTCGACCTGTGGTTCTTCATGCCCATTGGTTCCGTGGGGCTCGATCTTTGTTTCCTCATGCCCATTGGTTCCGTGGGGCTCGATCTTTGGTTCTTCATGCCCATTGGTTCCGTGGGGCTCGATCTTTGGTCCCTCATGCCAATTGGACACATGGGACTCGGGGTTCTGGAAGGAAGGAAAGTTTGCAATTAGTCTGTGGTCGTGGTCCTTGGTGGTGGTCGTCATATCAACACTGTTGAGTCACAGTTCGATGCTCCTTCGGAGACACAGATACTCCAGGAAGTCCTTTTGAATTAAATGTTCCTGTAGGAGTGTGTGCCGTGCGGGATAACCTCGTGGTCAGACGAAGAGAAGCGTCCTTCGCTATCACTTTGATCTGACACACAGGTTATCCCATTCCAAGTGGCGGATCTTGGCGCGTTATGTACCTCGTGAAGCTGCTCCTCGGCGACGGCGGCGGCGGCGGCTGCCACCATGGCCAGAAGGAGGAGTACCTGTGTAGGTGAGGAGGAGGGTTGGTGAGGCAGTGGCGGGAGGAGGTGAGAGTCGTGAGGAAGCACCAAGACGCCCCTCGAGTTGCTCTGACACAAATGATTACAAATATAACGAATTGTAACAAACCTATAATTCCTTGCTACACTGTTTGATATAAATACTGTACACTAACTAAGAATCCAAGGGATAGGATCGTTAAGTGGAAGGCTTATAGGCAGCATTTGAATACTATAAAAGTGGAGTGGACGGTGTGGTGCTCACTCACCTTCGCTGTCATTGTGTAGTGAAAACGATAGTGGTTGTGTCTATCTAAAGATGTGCACTAGTATATGTACTCTTCGAGGCAAGTGGTGTCCTCGTTCCTGTATGACGAGTAAAAGTGGAGCGACAGAAATGTCACGGTCTTTTTTTATGTTCTATTGTGCGATTATTTGTGTCAATTCGTCTACCAGCGTAGGTGTGACCTATGACTAAGGTGTTGGAGTAAGGAAAGTATTACTGTAGAGCAGGTTAGTAGACCTTCCTTCTTCAACAGATTTGATTTCTTCTTTTTTGTATGTATATGTGTTTGTGTTGTTTCAAGCCAGATTCATTCTCACAAAGTCATTTCTGCTTCATAGACATTTTATAACTTTAGAAATATTGGTGTCAGTTTCTCAGTGTTATTTTTTGTTCGTTTGGCCAAACACCATTGCTAATAATTAAGGTGACGTTGAAGTGTGCATGGGGCATCTTTTTTATTGTATGATGCTGAACATTGATAGTGATTTGATCGAAAGTTTTATTAGTATTTCTTAGAATACTCAACATTTGGTCTCTACATCATTACAGCAGACATCTTTCGGAAGGAATTTCAGTACTCACGTCTTTGGAAATGTGTACGTAAAGGGGTAAATGTTAAATTTTTTTATGACGTAATTACTTAAATAATTATGCATACTTTCCCAGTGTTTACTATATTTTCATTAGCGAGAAAATCGTTTTTCTAAACACTAAGAATGGTGCGCTTGGTTTGTAATGTGCGTAACTCAGATCTATGTTTTACCCACATTTTTCCTTCTCTGAATTATGTGAAAGTTATGAATTGGCGCGGGGCACTAGTTTGAGGTAGTGAGGGCGCGGAACGGAGACAAAGCAAAGTTTGTTGACATGTGTTTTCACCACTATATTTTTCCCACATTATTCGCTAGTTTGTTATTATGAATAGGCAATACCGTCTGTTGAGGTAAGTTTTGCTTGCAAGTCTCCAGGATAGGTTATCGTTAGTTGTTATCATGTGGTGGAGGAAATGGTGTCTTTTAATTGTTTTCAGGGATGTGCAGACGAATTAGTGTAATTATATTTTTTTCCAATATTAAATGTTATGAAGAATAAACCTCCTTTGAATATCTCGCATGTCTTTAGTACTAGAAGGAGAGATAGTGTTAGTTGATTAGTAAACTGATGAATCAAGGCAAACGAGGCTTTAATAGTATGTAACTTTGAAAGTGGTGTAACACTTGGTTGATCATTAATGTCATTGTAAATATTAGTGTTACAGGTATTTTTCCTCTTCCTCAGTAAACCAGTGCATAGTCAGTAAATAAAATCGCTACAGTGTGACGTAGGCAATGTGATGGTAGAGTGATGTTTACGTCGCCAAAGCAACTTGAATTTGCATGTGAATGTGCCTTAGACGTAACATTGAGGAGACCAAGGTGAGGTGAAAACGAATTTACTGATTTTTTGTAGTACAGGAATCTCTTTCAAATATAATCTCTTTCACATAATAAAGATTTTTTAAAAGTCATTACTATCAGCCCTCTTCTTTATTTAGTAATACATTTATGATTTTTTCCAATTTTAAAGAAGTCACATTTTCGAGCGGAATAAGTCAAACAAGATGCAAGCTGCATCATCCGTCTGTTCTCAGTGTGTCTCCCGTCATCTGATTTGCAGTCGGACGTGACAGAATGTCTCTATAGGAAATGACGCTACTTTGTTATGTGGCAACTCGATGGGATTACATTACTACATTGTTTAGTTTTTCCCTCCCACATTTATTTGTATTTACTATCTTTACAATAACAATGATGATCTACTATGAAATCCAATATAAATCAAACAAGTGGTAGACGGAAATGGAATTTGTATGTAGGAACCCATAGATAGTTTTCAGATACCGACGAGCAACCCAACTCTTCCGAAGAGTTACTTGCAAAGCAACTTGGTTGAGCAACCAAGGCTGCTTTGGCGTGAATAGAAGACATCGAAGTGCATTTCACAAAGTTTAACCAATGTAGAATAAAACATAAATGACAACTTTTTTTTTTTATTCGCAGCTCGACACCAGGTATGTCAGGTTATGTGTAAATAGAAAGGCGAATCTAAGTGTCTAGCACAAAACTTGATCTGTGTAGAATAAACAACAACTTCATAGTTTACTCGTGCGATGCCGGTTATCTCTACTAGTACCTAACTGCTTTGTCTAACAATTTAATATGAATGTGAAATATATTTAATGCTATTAAATCAAAGACTTCGCATAGCCCATAAAAGCCAAATTAATGGTTTTGTTATCATTTTTTTTTTCATGAAGATATTGGGGTAACGTTAACTATTTTCATGAAGATAGTGGGGTATGGTTTAAAGGCAATATAGCTTTTTGTTAATAGTATAATTTTGCGATAATAGTTTAGGTTTATTATTTATGTGTGTACAGACAAAACTCTTAATCCGACACTCTGTGGTCCAGCAACTCCCATGGTCCGGCACTTTTTTTTTAATCAGCCGCCATTAGTTTGTTGAGCAGCTACGAGAGCAATGCTATACGTTGTTTACAATTTTCTGCAGCATCCGACAGCAGCAGAGATTTTTGGTGATACGGTCTTGCTGATTTCTTATATATAGCTGCATATTTACCCCTTCAGGATGCCAC
>JAPQNM010000033.1:3814997-3817497 GCA_029783475.1 Metacarcinus magister
TAAGATCCAGAGTCGTACCTTGGCCTGTAGCGCTCGTTAGACTCATAAGAGCCAGAGTCGTAGTGAGCCTCGCCCTCGTAGCTGACGTCGGCCACGTAGCCAGAGTAGCCGTCGACGTAGTACTTCACCGTCTGCAGGCGGCCGTCGGGTAGGTGGTTGTAGTAAGTCCCTTCGGTGCGGTCACCATCACGCGCCTCCCCGTGACCGAAGTCGTTGCCGTAGTAGTCCTTGACCTTGTAGCTGTACTCGTACTTGGGCTCCTCGGACTCGTAGGATTCATAGGATCCGTAGGACCCGTAGGAACCCTGAAAGGCAAGTAGTTATATAATTAATATGTGTCCATGGCTAGAGGCAGTGGTCATTATATTGTCACTGTTGTGTCACTCTTTGGTATCCATGACGTGCCCTGCGACCATAATTCTCCAAAAGCCCTTTAAAGAGTAAATGTTTGTGTGGGAGTGTAGCCCGTGTCAGTGACAGTTGTGAGTCTTATGCTACCATGAAGTCTAGCACACGGCAAGGTGGTGTCCCTCAGGGTAGCGGAGATGTGTACGGTACCTACCTCGTGAGACCGATCTTCGGCGGCGGCGGCTGCCACCAGAGCCAGCAGGAGGAGTACCTGTGTGAAGGAGGAGTGTTGGTGAGGCGGGAGGAGGCGAGAGCAGTGACGGGCGTATTATGACGCCCCTCGAGGTGCCTAAACACCCTTATAGACAACATTTGAACAAGTGCAGGAAGGAAATGGAGAGGCTGTGACAATGTGGTGCTCACCTTGGCGGTCATTGTGCTGTGAAGGCGGTGCTGGTGAGTGTGTGCAGAAACAGGTGAACACAAACATATTATATACCCAGAGAGCCAAGGGTTTCCTAAGTTCTTGTGTGACCGGTAAAAGTAAAGCAAGATCATTTCCAACATGCTTGTAGGGGTTTGTTAGTCCAAAAAAGTAGATTGGTAGCATCCTTTACTCCATTTTATAGTGAACCGGTTTGCCGGTTGTGGGGAAATTGCAGCAGGGCGCGACCAAACAATAATTAATTTGGGTCAGGTTATCAGAACGTGGGGTCCGCTCTAACCATTTCCATCTCAATATACTCACTTCAAATTGGTACTTTCTCTTAATGACGAGAAATAATGTCAGAGTCAATGAGATTCCAAGTTCTGTTTATATATATATATATATATATATATATATATATATATATATATATATATATATATATATATATATATATATATATGTACACATGCACGTATGCACACCCACACCTCCCACCCCCCGCCCCCGACACCCCCCCCCCACCACACACACACACGCACGCACGTACTACGTACGTACGTACGTACGCACGCACGCACGCGCGTGCACGCACATACACCCGCCTGAAAACTCTTGTGAATCAATTTTCATGAGCTTTCGAAATTTTCACTAACCCAACAAAATCAAAAATTTCTTTTCTCGCCTTTGATTTATTTATTTATTTATTTATTTTTTGCCAGAAATCACTTGATTTGAAATAACTCGAAAAGTATGAGGTTTATGTTAAAAAAAAAGTTTAGAATAAGAAGGAAAGAGACGATCGTTCTTTTGAGGTACAGTGGAATCAGAATATAGGTATAGATGTAAGAATGAAATATATAGTTAAAATCAGTAACAATTTACTAGCAATAATAGTTCGGGAAACCAAAAATCTCTAATCCGTTATATTGTGTTGATTTAGTGTAGGCCATCTCTATGCATTATTTTCGTTATAGACCAGGATCACCCAGAAAATTTAGAAATTATTATTTCCATTATTCTTTTTAGGCAAATGAAGATTCGTGTTCGTCATACCCGAGAACCATTATGTATCAATTTTCATGAGATTCGTAGGTGTCGACATTTTCATGAAATATCCCTTAGGGTTTTTGGCAGAAATCGTGTTATTTGAAAAATAAATCGAAAGATATGAGGTTTACATAAAAAGAGTATAAAATAGTAAAGAAATAGGGAGGCAGTGGCAAGATAACTTCCCCACACAAAATATTTTGAATCCGTTGTAATTCGGTGACAGTTATTAAAAGGGAAACCAAACTACTGTAATTCGTTGTATTATGTACATCAAGGGGGTCACCGTTTTGTTTGTATTATGGATTATGGATTTTTCATTATTTGTATCAGGCAAACTAGGGTTCAATATTATAAAAGTCAGGAAACTAAGTCCAGATTCGTGATCATTATACTCGAAAACCTCTTGGTACCAATTACCATGTCGAAATTTCCAATGACCTAAATCAACCATGAATAAAGTTTTTCACGTTTAAGAATTGTTTTTGGCTGATATCACGTTCTGTCTCAAGTGATCGCAAATTACGGTTCCGGAAGAATCTTACATATATACAGTTCGTTACTCTACCTTCCGTAATGTTGTTTATTAATTTTCTATTCATAATATTTTTTGTCTCCTTGTAAAGTATCTTCATACTTCCTTTCCAAGTTTTATGGAACCCGTGAGGTCACCAA